>BQNB010003343.1:0-55000 GCA_026074375.1 Tanacetum coccineum
GAAGGAATAGTTTCTAAGGCTTATTTTCCCCTTACACTTAAGTTGAACATTATCCCTAATGTTCTTTAGAAGTACATGTATGAACGAATAAAGGAAAAAGAAAACAAGTAAAAGAAACTAGTAATCCACTGGTTTGCTCAATAATGGAGAAGAAACATGCGATAACTAGTTAGATCTTCCTCCAAGAGTCGTCCAATGAAACTTCCTAAGAACTTCCAAGCTTTTTCTCATCAAATATAACCTGTAAATCAAAGACAAAGACAACTATACCAAGCATAAAATCGGCGGGATAAATATAAATACAATGAGATTTTAGGGTTTTGACTCTATGAAAGCATTAAAGATAGGGTGAGAGTAATGATATAATCATAGGTTTTCTGCTGGTTTACAACTAAATTACAAATTTTAAATATTGCACATTTTATTTTTCAGAAATACTTGAAAAAAATTCAATTTTTACATTGCTGGAGACGCGACGCCGTCGGGTGTTAATCCCGACGCCGTCTCCAGGGTCTGTGAAAAATTCTTCTTCATTTTAATGAGAAATTTCCTGCACACAATTTTATTAGTTAATTTTGAAGAAAGCGCTGCATAAAAACCTGGAATTAATCATTACAATGATATGACTCGAAATTGATGCGAATTAATCTAAACAATTTATTTTAATTATGTTTGAATTGGTTCTAAAAACCGGATATTTCCCCTACACTTATTTTGTTGCAAAATACATTTGATTGCAAATAAGATGAAGTTATAAACAAACAAATCATGATTACAAAATTGATTCAAACATAAAAGAATAAATGAAAAGAATTAAAACACATGACACTCCAAATATGCGAGAAAAATAAACATTGGGTTACCTCCTAAGAGGCACTTTTCTTTATTTATGAGTCTTGTAGCTAGACTCGAAGTCACAAGTTTAATGGTGTCCCTATAAAACCCATCTTCCAGGTCGGATGGCTTCCTACATCCTCTATCATAGTCATCCTCACTGAGTATTACCCAAGATGGTAATAAGTCATGACCCTCGCTAGACAATTCGCTCTAATTTGGGTCCTTATATGGTGTTTTAAAGGTAATCTCTTTAATTTTGTCCGTGAAAGTCATTAACCCGTATTTCCTATTTATAGTTAGGCAGGCGATTTCAACGAAGAGTTATCCAAAGATTACATAGGACAAGCTAGGGTCAATGTTAGTCTCAATATTTTCTAAAATGGTGAAATCTATGACGTGTCTCATATTTCCTACAAATACGTGCATGTCCCTTCCTAATCCTACGATTTTTCCCTATACTCGTATCCATTCTTTCTAATATAGTTATAATAGGCCAAAGACATGATGTTCATGGGTAGGTTAACATCAATATATGCGTTAGCCGTGAATTAATGACCTATCATGTAGGGAATTTTAAGGTTTCTTGGGTCACCCTTTTTGATCTTAAAGCCATAATTTAGTGAGCATTTAGGCATTTCCTTAATTAACGATTCATAAACTGATTCTTCACTCATGTCAACTAAATCTGGAGGCTCTTCAAGATCTAACCATTCAATTCCTTCGTCATTCTTGTTAGGCCGTAAATAATCAATAGCAGTTATGTCTTTATGCTCCAGTTGTGGCGTATCTCTTTGCTCTTTATTGTATGCAATGGTGTTGGTATCTTTGGGGTCACCCTCTCTTTCTCGCTCCTCTTCTTCAACCTTACTATCATGGGAGTTGCTTTGTTGCTTGGGATGTATCGTGATGGTGTTGATCGAACCATGGATATGGGTTGAGCATTGTGGGTCTTCAGTTGGGTAAGAACGAGCTAACAAAACTAAAGTTGTAGAATTAACATTCAGTTTTGGGTTCTTAATCATGTCGCTAGGGAATGCTTCTGCCATTCGATCAGTGATAGCTTTCAACACTGTGTCAATTTTGTTGGTCAATCGCTTTGCAGCTATTTGAAATCGACTTTAAACTTGGACAATCTAGCGTCTTGAGATGCCATGAAGTTGGACACCAATCCTTATAGATTTGATTGATTGTTAAAGCTTTAAGGATTGTTGTTAAATAAACAGTTCAGGATCAAACCATTGGGTTGGAACCGGTTCGGTGGGTTTGAAAAATTATTTTGGGAATTGTGGGGTTGTATCCACCTAAGGTTTGGGTGACTTTTCCATAACGGATTATAAGTGTCATCAAGATTGTTTTGCTTAGGCTTAAAAGTGTACCACTTACCTCCTGCTTCATACGCAAGGCAAACATATTCAACAAAGGCTTGTTCGGAATTTCCATGCAATACTAGAGTGTCATGCAGGACCACTGCAGATCCTCACATGATCCGGTATTGATTTTGTTTATTGAGTAGGTTGTGGTCGGAGCAAGATGAGCTTCCATCAGCGTTGGACTTGATTCTCCGAGCTCGATGAGGCGGCGGTTCGGATGTACTCAGAGACCATCTTGAGGCTAAAGAGATTTCCTTGACAGCTTTGCGGCAAATCCCTTGGGTCGTTCCAACTTTCGTATTAATAGAGGGCGAGTGTCCTCTAATAATGCCCTAGGATTCTTCTGGCATTTTCTGGCACGAAGCTTGCCACGGGCCGATCTTGGTCAATGGTCTCGTCTTGGGACGGGTATTGGGACATGGTCTTAAAAGATTTCAACTTGGAGCCAAAGGTCGATGCCATATCGTCATTGCGAAGTTTTGCAGTCCTTCTCAGTGGAAAGAATTAAGCAAGGAAATGAGTAGTAAGATCCTCCCAAGTGGTGATGGATCCTGCTGGAAGACGTTTAATCCAGTTGCTAGCTTGATCGCGAAGGGAAAATTAAAATAAACACATGCGCATTTTTTTCATGTTTTTACCATCAAGGTCAAATGAGTCCATAAGTTTTAAGAAATCCTTGAGGTGTTGGTTTGGATCCTCAGACCGAAGTCCGTGGAATGAGCATCTGTTTTGCACCAACCGGATGTTGTCGGATCGAAGAGGTACTACATTATTCCCTACGGGGAGCTCAATGGTGTTCCTGTAGCCTTCGTGGCTAGGTTTGGAGTAATCTCCAAGAGTATGGATAGGATTCTCGTCTCCCATGGTGGTTGACGAGAATGGATTACGAAACAATTAACACAAAGAAAAGATAGACTACGAGAAAGCTAATGTACAGAAATAAAATTCTCACTTGAAAGGATTCAAGTGAGTAGAACTAAGTTAAACTATGATCAAAACCTAACTATTCCCCATGCAGCAACGCCAAAAACTTGATGTGAGGGTCATAATGAACTTCAGCAAGAAGTTTTACAACTCCATAGGCAGTGTACCTAATCATTGTAGTGTAGTATAGGCAAGACTCGGGGGTTGTTATCGTTCTATAGGGGAATAGATTGGGAAGGCTTAATCACTGTCTAACAGAATTCTAGGGGTTGATAGAAGATTCTTTTTGTATTTTTATATTTATAAGAGAGTAGGTAAATCAATGGTTTGAGAGGTTGGTTTGTTTAACTAATAACTAAACTAATTATAATCTATGCTACCTGTGATAACTTTATGATAAACAAATGTATTTACCTAATCGTGCACTACTCCTTAGATTGATTCTCCTATATATGTTGCTTTGTCACACTTGTGATGATCTGTGTAAGTATTTCCTAGGTCATGAAAGGATTACACAAACCCGCCGTCTATTTAATATTCCGTTAAGGTAACACACAAGTAAGGTAGTATGAAGACTATTACAAGGCCCCTAAGAGTATATTAAATGCATGTGAAATATCTTAAGAGGGATCAACCATATAATAGGTAAGGTAGTATTAAGACTGTTACCTATATTAGAAATGCATGTGAAATATGCTTAGAGGATCAAACATATAATAAGGTAAGGTGTATTAAAGACTGTAACCGGAGTGGTATCACGATCTACACACTGACCGCGCGTTAAGCCTAGACATTCAACAAAACGATACAGACCAACAGCTAATTTTGCGGTGAAATCCGACAGCTGCACAGTCATCAACACAGAAGGCAACATCAAAAGGAATCTACAACCTAATTTTTATGACAATCATTAGATAAATACAAGGAGGGTTTAGCCATCGTAAATAACAATGATAGTTATAAAAGAAGCATAAAAAAAAAAGAAATAAAAAAAAATCGCATGTTATAAAGAAAGCAAGAAGATAAATCAATCAAACAACACATAGACATATTGAATGATTAATGATAAATAACCTAACTTGATTAAAACATGGATTCAAGGTAGTACAATAGGGTTTTGAGGCCCTAAAAACGACCTATAAAGCTGCTAGAATGACTAGGGTTCGTCTCCCTAGGTTTATACAAAGTTACACCAAGTGACACACTTAAAACCCTAAAAACGGTTTTATATTTATAGAGATATCAACGTGACGGCGTCGCTTTGAAATCCTGATGCCGTCGCCACGTAGATGATTCTAGATCCTCTTTAAGTCGGCCACGTCCTAACGCCGTCGCGAAATTCCTGACGCCGTCACTAGATAGATCACGACGGCGTCGCTTTATTCCCGCGACGCCGTCTCCTGCCATTGTATGCATAAATCTTCAAAAGATTTGGTGTAGGTATGTAATCTTGTCCATTTCTTCTCCAAATGAGCCCAAGTCACGTATATTTCCTTCAAAAGCCATCCAAGTGCTAAAATCTAAAAACAAACGATTAAGCACGTAATCTAGGCATATTTGCATGATTTAGGGGGTTAAATGACCCGAAATGGTGTATAAAATGACACCTCATCAAATATCCCTACACTTGGGATTTGCTTATCCTCAAGCAAATGGGCTTTTCTATCTAGACAATAGCAATATTGGGGCCATTTAACCTACTCTTTAAAATTATTTTACAACACAACCTTCTAGACCTCGTAATTAAGAGCACATAAAGTTTATACTAGCACCTCACATAAGTGTTTGGGATTCTTTCTTTCTCTCAGTTGCATAATAAATTATAACATAACGGGGAAACAAAAAATCAACACTTATTACCTGTCATAGTATATAAATTACCATTGGCTTGGTAAAGAATCAAACCTCCACCGCTAGGCACAAGCATTATTCATTACTATCTAAGAGGTCTTTTTAAAGGGTTGTGGGGTGTAGGTGTAAGATAACATTAACAGAAACGAAAACGGATGGGATATATTTGGGTGGTGAATTTGGGTGAAATAGGAGTGGAAAGGTTAGCTAATTATTTATACGAATACACGTTGGTTTGGTTGCTAAGCCAAAGACTCAGACAAAATATAAAAACTTTACAAAACTCTACACCAATCTCTTTCTTTTTCTTTTCTTGACTCTAATATAAATATAAAATAAGCAAATGACAGCCCGTACATTTTCTTCACTCTCTTTTTATATACATTTTTTTATATACATTTGTTTTCTCTTTTACGTACACTTTTGCCCTGCCATTGCTTAAACATATAATACATCAAGGGGGTTTATAAATACACCCCTACACTTGAAATTTTACATACTTGATATTTACAATCTAATTAATGACCTGATTTGAGATGGATCAACATAACATGGAGCTTATTGACCTTTATTGGGGGTAATAAATTACTTCTTCCCTAATTCTTTATAAGATGAATACTACCATGAATCCCAATCGTCCCAAAACTGTATTTACAAGGATAAGGACTTAGCAATCGTGTACTCAAATAATTAACTTGGGTTAAAACAATAATGTACTAAAGGTAAGTACATACAAGGTAGGCGAAGGCAATTTTGGTGTAACGATTGGTTTAAGGGTTAACAATGCTCTTCATTAATAGTCTGGCTTAACCATAAAATTATAAGAACCATTAAAAAGGATAGGCTCGGAGGGTTGTACTAGGGGCATCCTACACTAAAAACGAGTGCATGGCAAGGGTGTGGGATAGTTATATAGTCGATGTGAACATAATAACAATTGCAGGTTTAAAACATGGGTTAATCCTAGTGCTTCTTATCTAGAAAATCCTAATACTTACTATGCGGTCTCAGGATGCATTACAAAAACAAGTTCTAGAATTTAATATACTATTGGTACACTCATATAATATAATACCAATACCAATGCTCCAGAAAAGGCGACAAAGACCATACGTACACATCCGTAACCACGAAATAGACACATATGACAACACTCGAATCTTAACTCAAGAAAGCTAAAGGTACAAATTATCTTGGGTATCTATAATGGATACCCGAATTCCTAAAGATCTAAGGGCGAACCCCACATTTTTGGGGTGGAATTTTGAGGGTTTTTGTGCTAGTCATACACATTCCTATCCATGAGACGCTATTAATACTTGGTTTTCGTCGGTATGTGTCATAAAAAAATTTAAATTTGGGTCAAACTTACCTTTTTATGCTATGTTACTATACATTACCCATCATTTTAAGAAATAAGCAAATGGAAAATGAAGGAATAGTTTTTAAGGTTTATTTCCCCCTACACTTAAGTTGAACATTGTCCCTAATGTTCTATAGAAGTACCCGTAAAAATGAATAAAGGGAAAATAAAACAAGGAAAAGAAACTAGTACTCCCCTGGTTTGCTCAATAATGGAGAAGAAACATGCGATAACTGATTAAATCGTCCTCTAAGAACCATCCAATGAAACGTCCTAAGAACTTCCAAGCTTCTTCTCATCAAATATAAACTGTAAATCAAAGACAAAGACAACTATACCAAGCATAAAATCGACGGGATAGATATAAATACAATCAGAATTTAGGATTTTGACTATATGAAAGCAGTAAAGATAGGATGAAAGTAATGATGTAATGATAGGTTTATGCAGGTTTACAAAAGAATTACAAATTTTAAATATCGCACATTCTATTTTTCAGAAATACTTGAATAAAATTCGAATTTTTACATTGCTAAAGACGCTAGGCTGTCGGGTGTTAATCCCGACGCCGTCTCCAGGGTCTGTGAAAAATTCTTCTTCATTTTGAATGAGAAATTTCCTGCACTTAATTTTATTAGTTAAATATGAAGAAAGCACTGCATAAAAACCTGAAATTAATCATTACAATCATATGATTCGAAACTGATGCGAATTAATCTAAACAATTTATTTTAATTATGTTTGAATTGGTTCTAAAAACCGGATATTTCCCCTACACTTATTTTGTTGCAAAATACATTTGATTGCAAATAAGATGAAGTTATAAGCAATTGAAGTTCATAAACAAACACAAATCATAGATTAACAAAATTGAGAATTCAAACATAAAAGAATAAATAAAAAAAAAACAAATAAAGAGAGAGAGATTAAAAACCATGACTAAACTAGATGAACCAAACACAAATATGGCGAGAAAAAAATAAACATTGGGTTAGCCTCCGAAAAATGAAAGCGCACTTTTCATTATTTATGGAGTCATATGTAGCGATAGACTCGAAGTCACAAGATCTTACGTGACTTCTTCTCCTTCATGCATAGACGCATAAATCCGTCACATTATTCAGGTCAAGTTTAATGGTGTCCCTAGAAAACCCTGGGTTGCCTCCCTAAAAGCACTTTTCTTTATTTATGAGTCTTGTAGCTAGACTCGAAGTCACAAGTCCTTACGTGACTTCTCCTTCATCATCCATTCCAGTCACGTATTCAGGTCCAAGTTTAATGGTGTCCCTATAAAACCCATCTTCCAGGTAAGATGGCTTCCTACATCCTCTATCATAGTCATCCTCACTGAGTATTACCCTAGATGGTAATAAGTCATGACCCTCGCTAGACAATTCGCTCCAATCTGGGTCCTTATATGGTGTTTTAAAGGTAATCTCTTTAATTTCGTCTGTGAAAGTCATTAACACGTATTTCCAATTTATAGCTAAACAGGTGATTTCAACGAATGGTCGTCCAAAGATTACATGGGACAACGTCTTAATATTTACCAAAATGGTGAAATCTATGACGTAACTAATATTTCCTACAAATACGTGCATGTCCCTTCCTAATCCTACGAATTTTTTTCCCTATACTCGTATCCATTCTTTCTAATAGAGTTATAATAGGCCAAGGACATGATGTTCATGGGTAGGTCAACATCAATATATGCATTAGCCGTGAATTTATGACCTATCATGCAGGGAATTTTAAGGTTTCTTGGGTCACCCTTTTTGATCTTAAAGCCATAATTAAGTGAGCATTTAGGCATTTTCTTAATCAACGATTTATAAACTGATTCTTCACTTATGTCAACTAAATCTAGAGGCTCTTCAACATCTAACCATTCAATTCCCTCATCATCCCTATTAGGCCTTAAATTATCAATAGCAGTTATGTCTTTTTGCTCCAGTTGTGGCATATCTCTTTGTTCTTTATTGTATGCAATGGTGTTGGTATCTTTGGGGTCACCCTTTCTTTCTCGCTCTTCTTCATCAGCCTTACTATCATGGGAGTTGCTTTGCTGCTTGGGATGTATCATGATGGTGTTGATCAAACCATGGATATGGGTTGAGAATTGTGGGTCTTCAGTTGGGTAAGAACGAGCAGACAAAACTAAAGTTGTAGAATTAACGTTCAGTTTTGGGTTCTTAATCTTTTCGCTAGGGAATGCTCTTGCCACTCGATCAGTGATGGCTTTCAACACCGTGTCGATTTTGTTGGTCATCTCACTTTGCTGCTGTTTGAAATTCGCTTTAAACTTGGACAATCTAGCGTCTTGAGATGCCATGAAGTTGGACACCAATCCTTCTAGATTTGATTGATTGTTAAAGCTTCAAGGATTGTTGTTAAAGGAACGGTTTGGGATCGAACTGTTATGTTAGAATCGGTTAGGTGGGTTAGAAAAATTATTTTAGGAATTATGGGGTTGTCTCCACCTAAGGTTTGGGTAACTTTTCCATGACGGATTATAGGTGTCACCAAGATTGTTTTGCTCAGGCTTAAAAGTGTACCACTTACTTCCTGCTTCGTCGGTACGCGAGGATGCATACTCAACAAAGGCTTGTTCGGGATTTTCCATGTAATACTGAGTGTCGTGGGGACCACTGCAGATCTCGTATGAGGTAGTAATTTTGTTCACTTGAGTAAGTTGCATCGGAGCAAGATGAGCTTCCATCAAGCGTGGGACTTGATTTTGTAGCTCGATGAGGCGGCGATCGGATGTACTTGGGACATCTTGAGGCAAAGAGATTGCCTTGACCGGGTTAGCGAAATCCATTGGGTCATTCCAACTTTCGTTGTCATAGAGGGCGAGGTCCTCTAATAATGCCTAGGATTCTTTGGCGTTTCTGTCACGAAGCTTGCCACTAGCCTATTGGTCAATGGTTCATCTTGTGACGGGAGTGACATGGTCATAAAATATTTGGACTTGGAGCCATAGATCAATGCCATGATAAGGGACTTTTTATAGTAAGTCCTTAAAACAAGTCCATGCTACAGATAGAGACTCTTCATGATGTTGTTGGAACATCAGGATATCATTGTGAAGTTTTGCGGTCCTTCCCGATAGAAATAATTGAGCAAGGAAATGAGTAGTAAGATCCTCCCAAGTGGTGATGGATCCTGGTGGAAGACGTTTAAACCAGTTGCTAGCTTGATCGCGAAGGGAAAATTGAAATAAAAGCAAGCGCGTTATTTCCCTGTTTTCACCGTCAAGGTCAAGTGTGATAACCGGTAACTTGTCCAGGGTTAAATATTATAAAATATTATGATTTTTATATCAAAGCCTTTTGATTTTGTCAGCTTTAGTGCCTGAAACCTGAAAAGTTTACTTTGGTTGACTTATTTTGCGTAAAACGGTTATGGGTTAACCGGATTTTGGGAGAGTCATAGATATCGTAAGAGAATCACTTTTGATTCGTCTTTTAGTTTTAGAATGTGGTCTTTCGGTGCTTTCCGGGAAGTTATCCCGCGTTTAGCGAAAATCGTCACGCAACATGTACCGGCATGGCAGTAAATTTGAAAATATGTTTTATGAGCTTTGGGTGGATTAAAATAAACTTATTTAATGAAATATTTTATAAGTTGGTGAAACATTGGATAAAACGTGAATCATTGAGGTGTTAATTGAAAGTTATCAGAAAACGGGCGTTTTCGTAAAATTCGGTAAAAGACTGTAACGGTCGTTAAAGTGAAAACTTTCGGCAAGTAAAAAGTGTCAAGTTGAATTTTGAATGTTGGAACACTTTTAAAAATGATGGGATAGGTATGATTACCACAGATTGATTCATTACATGTTAGTGCAGCAGGCTGCTATGCAGCGTGAGCTTCAGGAAATGAGAGGTCGTGTTACTGCTTTAGAGCAGGAGAGGGATCGTAGAGAGTAGCAGGATGTGTAAAGACTGGGTTGGATTTTTTATAGCACTAAACTGAGTAGCATCAGTTAGTGTCGGGTCTAAGTAGGTAGTCGATTTGTGATAGTTATGAACTGATTAGTATCAGTCGGTAGTTGACTCTTATAAAAGTTATAGTTATTATGGTAAAAGGATGATTTGTACGGAAATTTATAAGAGTAATGAATGGTAGTATTCGTATTTTATCTTGGATAGATAGATATGCCTAGTGCTTGCGAGCACGGTTACCATGTGTTATTCGTGAACTTGAAACATATTCAAGTTGCTCGAATTTACTGATACGATAAAGGGTTAAATAGTTAAGTGGAACACTGTGAGGTCACAGGAGACTTGATAGAGTTGTAATGAATAGATTTGGAATCCGAATGCATTACTTTTTAAGGGAATGGTAAACTTTTGAGTGATGTCATAGCCTTCCTAGGAAGATGGAACCCAGACCACTCAACCAAGTAGGGACTGCTTGGGAGAGTTTGAGTAAATGTTAGTAAGTGAACCATGGACTATTCAAAGGAGCAAAATGTGGGTTGTATTGTGTGAGACATATACCCTTGTGGTATCAATCACGCAAGTTACAACCGGTGTGAGATTTTGACAATGTCAAACGTGGTAAGAGTTTGTTGAGACGTCACGATCTGGATCATATCCGGAAGCCCGACCAAGGTTCAGTAACCAAAAGACTAGAGAGGACTAGTAGACTAATAAGATAGTAGGAAAGATTATCGCGTTGTGTGAGATGGGTCTGGGAGGACTCTAAGGAAAACATAAGGACTGAACCTTAAGAGCTAGGTCTTTAGGGGAATCGAGAGAAACCCCGCTTGACAAGACTATTTTGGTAGAGAACAAAGTGCGTTGGTAGGAAACCAAGTGTATTGTGATGAAAAAAATGTGAGTTGTTTTGAGGCGATTGTTGTCGTGCTTAAGGATTTGAGTTGAATTTCAGGGGCGAAATTCCTTTAAGGGGGTTAGACTATGATAACCGATAACTTGTCCAGGGTTAAGTATTATAAAATATTGTGATTTTTATATCAGAGCCTTTTGATTTTGTCAGCTTTAGTGGCTGAAACCTGAAAAGTTTACTTCGGTTGACTTATTTTGCGTAAAACGGTTACGGGTTAACCGGGTTTTGGGAGAGTCATAGATATCGTAAGGGAATCGCTTTTGATTCGTCTTTCAGTTTTGGAATGGTTATGTGGTCTTTCGGTGCTTTCCGAGAAGTTATCCCGCGTTTAGCAAAAATCGTCACGCAGCACGTACCGGCACGGCAGTAAATTTGAAAATGTGTTTTATGAGCTTTGGGTGGATTGAAATAAACTTATTTAATGAAATATTTTATAAGTTGGTGAAACGTTGGATAAAACGTGAATCGTTGAGGTGTGAATTGAAAGTTATCAGAAAACAAGCGTTTTCGTAAAATTTGGTAAAAGACTGTAACGGTCGTTAAAGTGAAAACTTTGGGCAAGTCAAAAGTGTCAAGTTGAATTTTTAATGTTGGAACACTTTTAAAAATGATAGGAAAGGTTCGGTTGAGTTTAAACGAAAATTCGTGTTTTTGGTCCTGACGCGACCGGTAACGTTCTAAATGAATTTTTGGAGATTTAAATTAGTAAAGGGTGTCGAATAAATACTCTAGATTATTGGAAAAATGTTTTTAAACGCAATAAAAATACTAACTAACCCCATGTAACATTTTAATTTAGCGATAATTGATCTTTTAGAGATCCTGACACGAAAACGAGACACCCTGAGCCCCTAGGATACTTGGGCCGGGTATGGGACAAACAAGGGAACACCATGTCAAGTTTTTAGCACCTTTAGTCCTAGTGTAGTACATATGACTTTTGTCTCAACCTAAAACACACACTTTGCATGTTTTCCAAAATCAAAAAAAAATTATATCTCTCTTTCTTTCTCTCTAAATCGGACGAACACACACAAGGACCAAGAAGCATAAATTTTAGAAGATTTGTCAAGATCATGGGGCTAATATTTGGTATTAGATAGTTTCGGGTTGTAGAAAAAGGATTTTGGGTTTACTTATTCGCGTCAAAACCGAACCAAGAACATCAATATTGTAAGTTTTTCTAAATGTTGTTTTAAGTTGTACTTTTATGGATCTTATAGTGTCTTAACACTAGTTGTACAAGTTGATCGTTATGAAATCGAGATTTGAAAAACAAAACAAATGATAAAAAGGGAGTTTGCTTGCGTCGGGTATAAAAGGAAAGGAACAAGGAATGGTCACTTTTAAATTTTGGTTGTGGTGGTAAATTTTATTTTGGGTCAATGCTTATTAGGGATTATTTATGAGACTTTGCTTAAAAATAAGCTCATTTAGGGCTTATTTGGTTTTGGTTATAATTCGGTTTGGGCTCGGCCCAACCATGTTAATGGTTTTGGGCTCGGTTGCACTCTGTCCGACAAGAGAAAAGGGCTCGACCCATTTGTTTTGGCTTATTTCGGTTAGGGCTTATTCGGTTTGTAGCTTATTTGATGTCGAGCTTATTAATGCTTCGGCTTATTTTGGTCTTGGATTATGTTGGTTTCGGGCTTATTGTTTTCGGCTTATATATTGAGCTTATGGCTTATTTGTTCGAGCTTATGATTATTTTTGGCTTATATTTAGCTCGAGCTTATGGATTATTGTGGTTTCGGTATATATATTGAGCTTATAGCTATTCGGTTTCGACTTAAATTTTGGGCTTATAGCTTATTGGTCTCGGCCCAACGAAATGAAGGAAGATAAGGGCTTGGCCCATTGTTTTGATTCGGCTTATTTGATAAGCTCATATATGGCTTAATATTTTGACTTATTTGGTTTTAGTATTATTCGAGCTTATAGCTCATTTTGTTTCGGCTTATTTGGGCCACGACTCAATGGTCCACGGCTATGTGTGATTTCGGCTTATATTGGTTCGGCTTAATGGGCTTAAGGCCCATTGGGTTTTGGTTTATATTTTGGACTTATGTAAAAAGGTATGGACTAAGTTCTGCTATCGGGCTAAATGCTTAAGACCTTACTATAATAAGTAAATGGATTAGTGGACTTGTAAATGGGGTAGTGGACTTATAAATGGACAAATGGATTTGGTTTGGGCTAAGAGGGATTTTGTTGGACTTGCTAAATGTAATTAGACTTACATTGAGCTTTCGGGCCCAATAGGAGAGAAATTGATGATTTGGATTTCTAAGGACGGATAAATGAACTTACAAAAAGATCACGAAAGTGGAAAAATGACTTAAAATGGACGATTTTTGGTCACATTTAGATAAGCGCGTTGAAAGTATGAACTTTTGGCATTTTGTCAGAATTTTTGGAAATAAGTGGAATAATTATTTTATGTCAACTCGACTAAGGGACAAAAAAGGTAATTTTTGTAAATATTTAAAGTTAAGGGTAAACGATTGAACACAGGTATCCAAAGATGATAAAGATTTTATACTTACCCCGTTAAGCCCGATAAAGAGACGAAAATAATAAAATATTATTTTATTATTATTATTATTATTTGTGTGTGTGTGTGTGTGTATATATATATATATATATTTAAATATGTGTACCGTAACGCTTTGAAATATCTATTCGTTTATTTTTTATCTTTGAACTCCTATTCACTTCTCGTCGGATTTTCTTGGACCGTTTGGTCAGTTGGTTCGTTTTAAGTTTATTTGGGTGTGTTTTGAGTAGTTCTTGTTGATGTTGCACTAGCCCAAGTGCATTGAGTCTCTTTTTTTGCGTAATTACCACACAACCATGTTTCTGGATAAAGGTCTTGAAATAAGGATAAAGAGTTTGGTAAAGGATAACGGTTTTGCTATGAGATATAAGATTTTGTAAAAGAATAAGGATTTTGTGTGAGTAAAAGACGAACGCTTGTACAATAAGATAACTTTGTATAATTATTTATGAGGAAAAATTTATGTTAGGTCATGGTCGTGTACTGCTGAGTGTGCATTAAGATTATTTATACGTTGCTTATTGTGATTTGTGCGGTTGCTAATTGTCTGCGCTATTGACGGTTGAGTTCTCGTTAGCCTCATTTTTTCTTTGTTTTTAGTTGGGGGAAAATGATACTAAAGTTGGTTTTGTTCTGAAATATTGTAGCGAAACGTGGTTTTGTTTTTGGGACAATTATGTGCTTATGATTGCTATGTGAATATATGTGATGTAACTTTACTTGCGTGTACTGTGTTTGGCACGGCAAGGGTGATTGGCAAGAAATTGCCATGTCTATTATGATTTTACTTGCGTGTACTATGTTTGGCACGGCAAGGGTGATTGGCAAGGATTTTCCATGTCTATTTGTGGTCCTGCCCTAATATAGTGCTTCAGCTGGTAGGCCCTTTAGGTGCGTAAGTGACATATTGTGTTTTCATGACTAGCGTGGATGCTAGGGCATGGTGATCGACTAGCGGGATTGCTAGGTCGTGTTACATGATTAGCGGGGATGCTAAATCATGGGTGATTTGCATATATTCACTATCATATTGCACTATTGTCTACTGTTTTGAGATATTGGCACAGTTTTTGGGTTTAAGGTCAAACCTATGAGCTCACCAACATTATTGTTGACGTTTTCGAGTATCATTTTCAGGTGTATTGTTAGCAAAGTTAAATGAGGAGTAATTGGGACCACATGATGAGTACATTTGGGAGTTTATTGAAAGACAACTGTTTAACTTTTTCCAAGGTTGTGAAATTGTAAACTTTTGTAAATAACTTTTGTAAAAATGTATGGTATGATCTTGTATCTTGTGCAATGTGAATCGCTATGTTGCATTCCTGTGTTTTCGCCGCTGACAGGGTGTGACATCAAGTGAGTCCACAAGTTTTAAGAAATCCTTGAGGTGTTGTTTTGGATCCTCGAACCGAAGTCCGTGGAATGAGCATCCGTTTTGCACCAACCGGATGGTGTCGGATCGAAGAGGTACCACATTGTTCCTCACGGGGAGCTTAATGGTGTTCCTGTAGCCTTCGTAGCTAGGTTTGGAGTAACCTCCAAGAGTATGGATATGATTCTCGTCTCCCATGGTGGTTGACGAGAATGGATTACGAAACAATTAACACAAAGAAAAGATAGACTACGAGAAAGCTAATGTACGGAAATAAAATTCTCACTTGAAAGGATTCAAGTGAGTAGAACTAAGTTAGACTATGATCGAAACCTAACTATTCCCCATGCAGCAGCGCCAAACACTTGATGCGAGGGTCGTAATGAACTTCAGCAAGAAGTTTTACAACTCCCTAGGCAGTGTACCTAATCGTTGTAATGTAGTATAGGCAAGACTCGGGGGTTGTTATCGTTCTTTAGGGGAATAGGTTGGGAAGGCTTGATCATGGTCTAACATAATTCTAGGGGCTAAGAGAAGATCCTTTTTGTATTTTTATATTTATAAGAAAGCAAGTAAATTAATGGTTTGAGAGGTTGGTTTGTTTAACGAATAACTAAACTAATTATACTCTATGATACTGGTGATAACTTTATGATAAACAAATGTATTTACCTAATCATGCACTACTCCTCAGATTACTTCTCCTAGATATGTTGCTTTGTCACACTTGTGATGATTTGTGTAAGTATTTCCTAGGTCATGAACGGATTACACGAACCTGCCGTCTATTTAATATTCCGTTAAGGCAACGCACAAGTAAGGTAGTATGAAGACTATTACAAGGCCCCTAAGAGTATATTAAATGCATGTGAAATATCTTAAGAGGGATCAACCATATAATAGGTAAGGTAGTATGAAGACTGTTACCGATGGTATCCTATCTACACACTCGCGTTTCCCTAGACATGTCAACAACGATACAGACAAAAGCTGGTTTTCTAAAGCCTAACGCGCACATTCATCAACAAGAAGCAACATCAAAAGGATCTACAACCTAAGTTTCATGCAATCATAGATAAATACAAAGGAGGGTTTAGCCTCGCATGTTATAAAGAAAGCAAGAAGATAAATCAATCAAACAACACATAGACATATTGAATGATTAATGATAAATAACCTTACTTGATTAAAACATGGATTCAAGGTAGTACAATAGGGTTTTGAGGCCCTAAAAACGACCTACAAAGCTGCTAGAATGACTAGGGTTCGTCTCCCTAGGTTTATACAAAGTTACACACTTAAAACCCTAAAAACGGTTTTATATTTATAGAGATATCGACGCGACGGCGTCGCTTAGAAATCCTGACGCCGTCGCCACGTAGATGATTCTAGATCCTTTTTAAGTCGGCCACGTCCTGACGCCGTCGCGAAATTCCTGACGCCGTTACTAGATAGATCACGACGGCATCGCTTTATGCCTGCGACGCCGTCTCCAGCCATTGCATGCATAAATCTTCAAGAGAATTGGTGTAGGTCCGTAATCTTGTTCGTTTCTTCTCCAAATGAGCCCAAGCCATGTGTATTTCCTTCAAAAGCCATCCAAGTGTTAAAAACCTAAAAACAAATGATTAAGCACGTAATCTGGGCATATTTGCATGATTTAGGAGGTTAAATGACCTTGAAATGGTGTATAAAATGACACCTCATCAACAGATCCAACCCCAAAACTAAGAAACATAATTCCCAAAAACAATAAAAGCAAAACAACAACAACAATAGCAATCCAAACCTAATAGACCCAAATCAGAAACACCAAAACCTAATCTCATAGCATATAAACCTAAAACTCAACAAAAAACTAATGGAAAACAGATGGACACCATGCAGCAAGACCAACAACTAAGTGGAAAGATTAGGTGGCAGTAAGCACTAAGCCAAATAGAATAAAGGATTTACTGTAGCATCTACTATTCACCCTTTCACATATCACTATAGCAGTGATATAATATTGCTTAATTGCTATCGCCGAACCAGGCCATGAGTCAACCGACGGGTGTTAAACATATCAAATTTTCAATGGACAGGGAAGAGATGTGAGTGACAACTAAGGAAACCATCCGGTGTATAACACTGATGGATCGGGTAAGGCAGGTGTGGACCAGACCCAAGAACTATGGCCCAACTGATTGCTAATGTGTACCCGCTTTATGTTAGTTTTTAACAATGTGCAAATTAAAAAATCTAAAAACACACTAAAAATAGACATGTGTCGAGGCTGACTTATTTGTTCGTTATGTAGACAAGTTTGTGTGACAATGGAAAGTCGTGAACCTCTTAACAATCCTATAAGCACATGGTGTCGTCGTGTCTTTGAGGTGGTATTGTGGGAAAAAGTGTTGCCACATCAATACTTATTCCCATAACACCAGAATACCTCCACCACACCAAAAACACTCCTTCCATAAAACAACATTTCTGGTGTCGTTGTGCACCCAACTTATTTATTTATTCAAATTCAAATAAAATAGTAACACATTATTAAACTAAAAATAAAATTTCATAATTGAATAAAACATTAAAAAATTACGTTAAATTAAAAAAACATAAAAAATACATTAAATTTAAAAAGACATAAAATTAAAAATTGAAATATTTTGCACGAATTGCTTCTCCATCTCCTCGATTTTTACCACGTCCGTCAGATTCTTCCCGATCGTGTCCAAAGCAAGCATCTTCAAGTCCTCGTTCCTTTTTTAGTGTACGAAACTTCAAGTCTCTCTGCGGTCTATCGCTCAATTCGTTTCAACTTTGTTGTCTGGTTTGTAGCTATTTGTTATTGCATCAAATCCGTAAATTGCTCTTTGTTTGAACCAGAAGTGGCAGATGAGTTTGAAGAACATTGACTTTTGGACACTTAGGGAGCGTCAAATGCGAGATAGGATCATCTCCAAAAAGCTCGGGTTTGTCATTTGGACGTCCTTGGTTTCTTCTTGTTTGAGTGGAGTCAGGATTTTTCCATTTGAATTTGTCTCGCAAAAAAATCCATGCGCTTTTGTGAGCAAACTCTCGGTTCCGCTCGTTTTCTCTAGACATAATTTAAACCCGAGTCAACAAATCTTTGATATTCTCGCCGCTAAGAACAACGGTTTGATTGTAAAGCGAGTTAAACTTCTTATATCTCGGTCCATCGGCGTCCACTTTCCCGTCAACATATTCTTTTTATGCTCTTTCAAACCAATTTCCCAGGCTCGTTGGTCGTATACGTCGAGAATCTTGTACCAAACGTGTCGTTGTTTTGGTCACTCCTGACTTTTTGATCGTTCAAAATTTCTATGTAACACTCCGCCAAAAGTATCTCCTTGGCTTGGGTCCAAAGTGAACAATCGGTTCTCTTTTCACGGGGTTTCTTGGCTTTGGACTTTTGGCGTGGTTGTCTTGGTACCAATGGAACATCGTCGGGTTCTTGGGTGGAATGTTGGGGAAATTAGGATTGTTGAGCTTTTTGGATAGAATGTTGGGGAAATTAGGATTGTTGAGGTTGTTGGGTGGAATCTTGAGGAAATTCGGATTCATGGGTAAATTGGGGTCGGTATAGTGGTTGTTATTGAGTAGAAATTTGGGTTTGAAAGAGTTGTTGAAGTTGTTGCCACATTTGAAATTGTTCGGGTGTAAAGTTGATAAATGGGTTGACGAATGAGTTTGGTTGTTGATGAAAGTTGATGAATGATGGAATTTGGTTGGTGTTTGAGGTGATGGAGTTGCCAGATGATGGTGTGTTTGGAGTAGAAGATGATGAACAATTGGTAATTTGCCTATTCGGCATTTGGTTTTGCGGGTCGTTGAACAAGTTGTTGATCCATTAGTTTGGATTCATTTTTGAGAAGTATTGAGATAGAAATGAAGATGTAATGTTGTGTAAGAAACGAATGTGCTAGGGAATTTTTATAGGATTTTTTAAGGTAACAATTTTAAAAAGTGGGTTTTTTTTGTGTCAAACGGTCAAAAAAGGGGTATTTTAAAGCCACTATAAAACGTTAACATTAAAAAAAATACACCGGAAAACGCGAGATAAAATGGAAAAATCGCTACAACCGGTATGACTGTCGCGCCGTTCGAGAGCATTTGAGCTTGCCACGACGGCTCAACACTCGAAAACACCACCTATGATGTGGTTATGACGCCATCAGATAACGCTTTCCAGAATCATTTGTGTGTTAACGCACCACCCCGGATGCTCTAAATATTTTTATTCCATCAAGAGTACAAGTCTATAAGATCATTTATTTGAACACTTGTGGAGTTGCATCCCAGAGCCCTATACGTTGTCAGTGATAATGATAAGTATTTTTTTAATGTAAGCCCATACGTGAACAGGCCTTTACCAAATCAAACAAGCCATTAGGGTGAGCATGGTGCGGTTTGGTGCGGGTTTTGACTAAAACCGAACCGCAACCGCACTTGCGGTTTCTATAAAAATAGAAATCGAACCGCACCACATTTTGCAGTTTCGGTTTTGCGGGTTTTTTTTTGTAGTTTTTGTGGGTTTTAACCACACCGCACCATCACTTATGACTTATATAATTAACGTGGGTTTTTGCGATTTTTGGTTTACAATGTTGGTTTTTCGGTTATAACAATGCATATAAATAATGTAAACACACACATCACATATGACTTATAAGAATATTAATGATAATATGTACTAGAAGCCTAATAACACATTAAATAATAAAATGTGGCGTTTTTTGGTTTTAAATAATCAATGTGCGATGCGGTGCAGGTTTTGTGGTTCAATTTTGCAGGTAAAACCACTATTAGTCAATATATTTGTTATTAATCTGTATTAGGCCCATTAGTATGTATGTCATTAGGTCTAAGCACATAGTCTAGTTAGTTCTCTTGTATCCTATATATAGATTGGTTGTTATCAATTATAATTAAGCAAATCAATTATACCAATATGTTGAGGGTGGTGGTGGAGTTGTCTGGATGGGTGAGGGTGGTGTAATGTTATACAGAGTGGGTAGGTGTTGGGCTAGGAGTTGGGTTATTTTATTGGCCATAGGGGGTAATAGGTGCATGTGGAGTCGTAGGATGTTGGGTTGTATTATGAATGACATGTTGAAGTATTAGAGATGGAGTTAGGGTCGAGAAAAGTGTAAGATGTAGGTTGTAATGGAGTGATAGAACCATACGGAAACTGGAGTTCATCAAAGGTTACATGGCGAGAAATGATGATTTTGTTAGTGGAGAGGTCAAGGCATCGATACCCACGATGATAAGCGGGGTATCCAAGGAAAATACAAGGCGTGGTATGTGGTGCTAGTTTATGGGGAATTGATGGTTGTGGGTAACAAAGACAACGAAGATAAGCAATCAATGTGAGTTATCATGTTGTTTGTTAAATTGTTTAGTAAAAAGGTATCTCATTTTGAATTGGCAGATGAGGGTATTAGATTTAACAGTAGGTAGGGCAGCCATATGTAATGCTGGACCCAAAAGGTGGGGAAGGTGTGGCTTGGAAAGAGGGTGCTAATGCCACTATTAGTCAATATATTTGTTATTAATCTGTATTAGGCCCATTAGTATGGATGTCATTAGGTCTAAGCACATAGTCTAGTTAGTTCTCTTGTATCCTATATATAGATTGGTTGTTATCAATTATAATTAAGCAAATCAATTATACCAATAGTTGTGGTGGGGTGGAGTGTCTGGATGGGCTGAGGGTGGTGTAATGTTATGCAGTGGGCTAGGTGTTGGGCTAGGAGTTGGGTTATATTGGACCATAGGGGTAATAGGTGCATGTGGAGTCGTAGGATGTTGGGTTGTCTAATGAATGATATGTTGATGTGTTAGAGATGGAGTAGGGTCGAGAAAAGTGTAAGATGTAGGTTGTAATGGAGTGATAGAACCATACGGAAACCGGAGTTCATCAAAGGTTACATGGCGAGAAATGATCATTTTGTTAGTGGAGAGGTCAAATCATCGATACCCACGATGATAAGCGGGGTATCCAAGGAAAATACAAGGCGTGGTATGAGGTGCAAGTTTATGAGGGGAATGAAGGTGTGGGTAACAAAGACAACCGAAGATACGCAATCGTGAGTAATCATGTTGTTTGTTAAATAGTTTAGTACAAGGTATCTCATTTTGAATGGCAGATGAGGGTATTAGATTAAGTAGGTAGGCAGCCATATGTAATGCCTTGACCCAAAAGGTGGGTGGAAGGTTGGCTTGGAAAAGAAGGGTGCTAATGACATTATTAATAGTGCGGATCATTCGCTCCGACTTTCCATTTTGTTGTGACGTTTTTGGGCAAGAAAAACAGACTTGAATGCCATTTTGAGAAAACAAGATAAGGAGATTGGTGTTGTCAAACTCACCACCATGGTCACATTGAAAAGCCGCAATATCACACTTAAACTGATTATTTACATAAGAACGAAAATGTAGGAATTTTTGAAAAACTTTGGCTTTAGTACGCAGAGGATAAATCCACAAATAATGAGAATAGTGATCAAGAAATAACACATAGTATTTAAAACCATCGGAGCTAGCAATGGGAGAAGTCTAAATATCATAGTGCACAATCTCAAAAGAACGAGTAACAATAGAATCTGAACTGGTAAACGGAATTCTCACATGTTTGCCAAGCTGGCACGCATGACAAACATGTGAGGACTTCTCTTTATTATAAGAAATATACTGACGAGACTTAAGAGAATGTAATACGTCTTCACCGAGATGCCTGAGGCGTTGGTGCCACGTAATGGGACTCACAGAAAGCAAAGCATGAGGAGTGGAGGAAGGCGATGTAACTGGGTAAAGATCTCCCGGACGACGGGTTAAGAAATCCTTTACAGAGAAAATACAATTGTTATCTCTAGTGAATTGACAAACAGAAATAAGATTTTTGATGATATTAGGGGTGACCAGAACATTATGTAAGTGTAAAGGACGATTAAGGGTAGGTAAGATGCTATGACCGGTGTTGGTAACAGGTATGGATTTACCATCACCAACACAAACAGATGAATACAAACATTTATTATAAACAATATTTAAATTACTTGTATGTGAATTAAGATGAGATGATGCACCTGTATCCATATTTCATGTCGGATCTCGATTAGCCATAATACTAAAAGCGATGGGAAGCACACACGGAGCCGCGCCTAAAACGCGACGCCTAAACATAGACTGATGTATTAGATGCTTTAACATATTGCTAGACAACCCAACCACAAACAATTAATGATATGAGGGGTACGAATTATGGGACTAATTACTTTCTTCCACTGTCATAACTTTTGATTTGTTTTTTTTGTATTTTTTTTAACTCGTTATGAAATAGAAGAAGAGAAGGATAATTTTGAGAGGAAAATTAAGAGAGGAAATAGAAGAAGAGAATGATAACTTTGAGAGGAAAATTATGAGAGGATCGATTTTGCTCTTGATATCATATTGGAATAATTGATTTGCTTGATAACAATCAAAATCTATATATAAGATACAAGAGAACATTCTATACTATGAGCTTAGGCCTAATGACATCCGGCCTAATACAGATTAATAAAAAATATATTGACTAATAACCGCAACCGCACCACATTTTGCAGTTTTTCTTTTTTCTTAAAACCGATCCACCGGTTTTTTCTGTGGTGCAGTTTTTGTGGTTCGGTTTTTTGCAGTTTTTATGATTTTACAATTTGCGATGCGGTTTATGCTCACCCCTACAAGCCATCACCAGTCCATTATTATTTACTGTTTTCACATCATATCATAATATATGATATTCTTACTACTCCGTATTTTTTTCCCCTAACATAAATTCCAGGATCAGTCATTTACGTTTCACCTCCATTGAAGTTAATTTTTTTTCTTATAAGTGTGAAGAGGAGGATTTAGAGAGCTTAACAACAAGACCTACTTTATCGAATATACATGCATAATACATAACCCAATATAAGCTAACGTATCAACCATATTTGTATATTCTATAATTTACTACGTAGGTTGCTACCAGATCTGGCCTGATTAACAGGTCAATGTCGGCTCAAGAACATATAAAGTTATAGTCGATGACTTGGGGTTCGAGCTTAAGCTCATAGCTTACGTTGGTTATACCTTGTTCATATCTTCTAACAGTTAAATAATATCATATCAAAACGTTTCCGAAATATATCTATTAATGTTGTAGTAAAAAATCATATTAATTAGTTTTAGTTTAGCAAAAATTTCATTTCTAGTATTAGCTTATTTAGTGCTTATTTCAGTTTTCTCAGCTTATTGTAATCACTAATAAACCGCAAAACAGCACCACATTTTGCAGTTTTTCTTTTTTCTTAAAACCGATCCACCGGTTTTTTCTGTGGTGCAGTTTTTGTGGTTCGGTTTTTTGCAGTTTTTATGATTTTACAATTTGCGATGCGGTTTATGCTCACCCCTACAAGCCATCACCAGTCCATTATTATTTACTGTTTTCACATCATATCATAATATATGATATTCTTTACTTAAAAATAAAAAATAAAACTACCCGTATTTTTTTTTCCCCTAACATAAATTCCATGATCAGTCATTTACGTTTCACCTCCATTGAAGTTAATTTTTTTTCTTATAAGTGTGAAGAGGAGGATTTAGAGAGCTTAACAACAAGACCTACTTTATCGAATATACATGCATAATACATAACCCAATATAAGCTAACGTAATCAGCCATAATTTGAGAGTCACTATTTACAACCATAGGTTGCTACCTATATCTTGCCTTATTAACAGGTCAATATGACGGCTTCAAGAACCTATAAAGTTATAGTCGATGACTTGGTGTTACGAGCTATCAGCTCATAGCTTACGTTGTTATACCTGTTGCATAACTCTAACAATAATAATATCATATCAAAACGATTCCGAAATATATCTATTAATGGTAGTAGTAAAAAAACAAAATAAAAAATGTTTTATTTTAGCAAAATTACCTTTCTAATATTAGCAATTTAGTGCTTATTTCAGTTTTCTCAGCTTATTGTAATCTTCTTCTTTCAGCTTAATGTAAGAAATTCGTTCAGCTTATTAATGAAAAAGTTTTGAAAAGTGTTAGATCTATTTTAGCTTATTAATTTTCATCTTAAATCTTTTTAAACTAGTAATGAGTTATATTCGATTCTGTTTAAACTAGTAAAGGTTCGAGTAAGTTTTGTTTTTCTATTAAGCGTATTTGGTTTCAAAAGTTGTGGATTGCTTATTTCTCTAGCTTAATCGGTTTCTTACCTTCATGATTGAGTACGAAGTATAAACAACTCTTTGATAAAGGTGGTTTAACATATTTATATTTGTGGTGAAAGGTTATGTACACTTGCCATGACCTTCTTGATTGAGTACGAAGTATACGTATAACCAAAGTCTTTTGATCTAGTGGTGTGTGTGAATTGCCAACCGACTTAGAGGTTGGGGGTTCAAGCTTCGCTGGAAGTATTTATGAGATATATTGTGAGATAGATGGTATAATGTGTGAAAAAATCACCGTTAAAGAAAGCGGTTGTGGGTTCAAGCCTCACCGGAAGTATTTATGAGATATATTGTGAGATAGGTAGTGAAAAAAATATCGTTAAAAGAATCATAAATTTAACACCCCAATCAGACTTCGAAACCAAATATCACATCAATATCCCAAACCTTCCTAAGTCAATATACGATCTTCAATTGCAAAGTTTGCAAATCATGTAGCTCTATACATTCATTCCGATCATCCCTGAATACATGCCGCGAAGAAAAGAAATACGGCTGAGTTAAAAGATGACCGCGCAGAGGTTGAGCATAAATAATGAGAAGTACAATATATAAGAGTAAAGACACAAGGTAATAGAGATCATTTCATTTTAATAATATATAAATCACCTATTATCATATCCAACCACCTCCAAATGTCAAAGTAATTAAAGATATATAAAGCTAAAACGATAAAGGGTTTAAAGAATTTATATCGTGTCATACATAACGGAATATCCAAATTGCACACTCCCCGTGCCAAAATCATATCATATCATATCACATGTCAAAATGACACCCTTGGATTCACAAATCCATGTACACCTCAAAATCAATAGTCATTACGAGCAATGTTTTTTCGAGAGGTTCTCACGAAGTTAGAAAAATAGCTTGGATTAAATGGAAAAATTTTCCTCTTTCCTTATGATAACGACGGTTTCAACTTCAGTAGTCTTAAAGCTTTTAACCTCGCTCTTCTCCAAAAGTGGCGTTGGAGGTTGTTATCGCACAAGAACGCGCTATGGGTTAAAGTTATCAAAGCTTTAAATGGCCAGGAAGGTGGGTTTGATAACAATGGTTGCATCTATAATGGTACGTGGCCTAGAATTGTTGGTTCCTCTAATTTTCTACACTCGAATAACATTATTCCTAATAGTTCTTTTCGTTTCCAAACGCGTTGTGGCACGCGTATCCGTTTCTGGAAATATACTGGGTAGGAGATTCCTCTTTTTATATTCGATTTAATATGCTATACCGATTGGAGCGTGAGAAAGATTGTCTTATTATTGACCGCATTGATCATGACCAATGGCATTGGAATTGGTCGAGGCCTATCCTTGGTGCTTGAAATTCCGCTGATTTACTCGACGTACTTTTTGAAAGTAGTTCTGCAGAAATTAACGAAGTTGAAGATACTTGTGTGTGGTCGTTGGGCACTGATGAAACTTTTTCTACAAAGGACGCTTGATGCATTATTGATTCGAAGATTCTCCCTTCTTTGGCTCCATCGACAGTTTGGGACAAAAACATTCCTCGAAAGGTTAATATTTTTATTTGGAAACTGATTCTGGATCGCTTGCCTCATAAGTTGAATCTTTCTTCCCGCGGTTTTGATTTTCAGGCGATCTCTTGTCCCTCCTGCAATGGTAACATAGAATCTTCAAATCATATATTCTTTGAGTGTAATATTGCCAAGGACATTTGGATGCTTGTTCGTAAATGGTGTGATATTTCTTTTCCTTATTTTACTTCGTATGAGCATTGGAAATATTGGTTTACTTCGTGGCAGGTGGTTAAAGAGAAGTCTCAGCGCTTATTAGTTATTTTTTTTCTTCTCTTTGGTGGCTTTGGTGGTATCGCAACAGTGTTACTTTTCGTTCACACCCGATGCGGAAAAGTGACATTTTTGACAGCATTCGCCTTTCCTCGTATTCTTGGTTAAATCATAGGGGTCACATGATCTGCAATTGGATTGACTGGCTTAATCCCCTATGCTTATCTCGAGTAATGATTTAGGATGACGTTTGTTTTTTTATCCTCTCGTGTTCCCCAAGGTTTGCTTGGGGTTGCATCAAAAACGCTCCAGAGTGAAAACCGATGGCTCGGCCTCCGTGAGCGGGGATTTTTCTCTTGTCATATATAGGAAAGAGTTTTTTCATCCTTTTTGTAGCCCTCACAGTTAAAACCTTGGGAATATGCTAGTCTAGGTTTTTTGCTTTTTCTAGTATTGTATTTGTACTTTTCTGGCTTCTAGCGCCTTGCTACTAGCATTTTATTTATATAATTATATTTTTCCGTTAAAAAAGAGTCATTACGTGCTATTAGACATGCATTATGTCTATAACAATAACAATAACAATCTTTGTAGTTATATATAAGGACCATCAACCTCAACACCATGATGATTCCTTTCTTCCGAAGATGAATGTTCCCACCAGACGGATTAAGTCTATTCCCATCAAGATTAACATCTTTGCTTGGAGAGTTTATTGGGACAAGATTCCCACGAGGTTGAATCTTTGGTCTCGACATTCCCTCTATTATATGTCCTCTTTGCAGTATTACCGTCGAATCAACTTTGCACCTTATCTTCTCTTGTCATTTGGCTTGTCAGTTAATACTTAAGGTAGCTCGTTGGTGGGAATTATAGATTCATGACTTTCTCTCATATGATGATTGGCTCCTTTGATTAAGCAATCTTCGTGTTTCCAAGCGGTTCAAGGATGTCTTCGAAGATGTCTGTTATATCACATGGTGGGTTATTTGGAAGTTTCGTAACCAGGTCTTGTTTGGGAATCATCATCCTCGTTTAGATCTCCTTTTTGATGAGATTGTTCTTTAGTCGTTTACTTGGTTTTCGAGCCGATGTAACTCTAATTTCGATTGGGGCTCTTGGATGAAAAATCATTTTTTTTTTAATTTGTAATTTCTTTTAGCTCCTTGCTAGTCTTAAATAAAATTGCCGTTAAAAAAAATTATAAAGTCAAATCCTTCAAGTCCACAATACCTTATACAAAATATTATCAATATTAGCATGTAAAAAAATATATATAATATATCAGTGGTTGCATAGAAATATTATCCTACCCTATTAAAACAAGCTTACCTTTAATTTGAATCTATCCCAATCTTTTAAAATGCACCTGGCGAACAATATCATCCTACAGTCCTGAAAAAAGGTTTGACTTTAAACAAACAAAAAAACTGACAAAAACTCTCATTCAGATAAAAAACATCAACCGGAATTATTTCCCCAGTCTTTAAAAACATAAAACCTACCACGGCGTCACCCAAATCAATCAAGGAAAAGGAAATAGGAAAAGGGAGTACCACAACTCACAATCTAAAGATCAAAGAATCCCTCTTTTCATCCAATACTATTGATTCAAAAACACTTTGTTACATAATCAAAGGATAATGTTTTCTTGGTATAAACTGAACACAGCCCATGACTCTTAGATTGCATTGCCGCTCTCTTCTTTTAGCTCCTTACTAGTCTTAAATAAAATTGCCGTTAAAAAAAATTATAAAGTCAAATCCTTCAGTCACACAAAACTTATACAAAATATTAATCGATATCAAAATGTAAAAATATATATATAATATATCGTGGTTGCAAAGAATATTATCTTCCCCTATATAAAACAAGCTTACTTTTAACTAGATCTACTCTCAAAACTCTTAAAAAGGCGAACAACATCCTACGGTCCTGAAAAATGTTTGACTTTAAACAAACAAAAAAACTGACAAAAACTCTCATTCGGATAAAAAACATCAACTGGAATTATTTCCCCAATCTTTAAAAACATAAACCTACCATCGGCGTCACCTAAATCAATTCAAGGAAAAGGAAAAGGAAAAGGAAGAACACAACTCACAAATCAAAATGATCAAAGAAATCCCTCTTTTCATCCAATAACAATTGATTCAAAAACACCTTTGTTCATAATCAAAGATAATGTTTTCTTGGTAAAACTGAACACATCCCATGACTCTTATGATTGCCATTGCCGTCTCAAAAAGGCACCACTCACGGATCGGTAACATGTTTAAACTTTCTAACTGTTTCAAGATTAAAAATGCTTTTAAATATTATTATTGCTTTTTAATATGTGTTTGATTTCTTTTGCTTGATAATCTTGGCACAATGAAAAACATGTTCAAAGTAGATAAATTTATGAGAGAAAATATGGCCAAAACCCTAATCCAATTTTCTTAATCGTTTCTTTAACCTTTAAATTTTGTTATTTTTATGTTTTTGTGGGATTTGTTTAATTAAGGTTTGAACTTTATAATCAGTTATTTTGTGTGATGGTTTGTGTATGATTGTAAGTTATGATGCTAATAAGTATTTTTAAGATGTAATGCAATTTACGAGGTATATAAAGAAGCTAATATAATAATATGTAGAAAAAGGAAGAACTAAATATCACAAATCAAAATGATCAAAGAAATCCTCTTTCATCCAATAACAATTGATTCAATAAACACTTTTGTTCATAATCAAAGATTAATGTTTTCTTGGTAAAAATGAACAAATCCCTTGACTTCTTATGATGCCATTGCCCGTCTACAAAAAGGCACCACTCAGGATCAGGTAACATGTTTAAAACTTTCTAACTGTTTAAGATTAAAAATGCTTTTAAATATTATTATTGCTTTTTAATATGTGTTTGATTTCTTTTGCTTGATAATCTTGGCACAATGAAAAACATGTTCAAAGTAGATAAATTTATGAGAGAAAATATGGCCAAAACCCTAATCCAATTTTCTTAATCGTTTCTTTAACCTTTAAATTTTTTTTGAGGGATTTGTTTAATAAAGGTTTGAACTTTATAATCAGTTATTTTGTGTGATGGTTTGTGTATGATTGTAAGTTATGATGCTAATAAGTATTTTTAAGATGTAATGCATTTACGAGTATATAAAGAAGCTATTATAATAATATTAGAAAAGGAAGAACACAACTCACAAATCAAAATGATCAAAGAAATCCCTCTTTTCATCCAATAACAATTGATTCAAACAAATTTTTCATAATCAAAAGACTAATGTTTCTGGTAAAACTGAACACATCCTGACTCTTATGATTTGCCATTGCGTCTCAAAATGGCACCACTTCACGGATTCGGTCACATGTCTTAAAACTTTCTAACTGTTCAAGATTAAAAATGCTTTTAAAATATTATTATTGCTTTTTTATATGTGTTTGATTCTTTTGCTTGTTAATTATTGGCACAATGAAAAACATGTTCAAAGTTGATAATTTTATGAGAGAAAATTTGGCAATAAACCTGAAGCAATTTTCTTAATCGTTTCTTTAACCTTTAAATTTTGTTTATTTTTATTGTTTTTGTGGGATTTGTTTAAATTAAGGTTTGAACTTTTAATCAGTTATTTTGTTGATGGTTTGTGTTGATTGTAAGTTATGATGCTAATAGTACTTTTTAAGATTGTATGCATTTACGAGTATCTAAAGAAGTCATTATAATAATACGTAGAAAAAATTCTAATCCGATTTGCTTATTAAACATTGAAGTTGAGAACATTTATGTGGTTTTGTTTAATTTCCATTTGCTTGATTAGTAAATACTAATTTAATAGTAACTGATCAATCGTTTGTTGCCTAAATTTATTTGTAGATTTGACAAAACGCTAAAAATGAAATTTTCAATGGTTTTGCAGCGGTTTTTGATGAACAATGAAACCATTATGAAACTGTTATGGCAGCGGTTTTTGATGAACAATGAAACCGTTAATTCTAATCCCGATGCTTATTAAACATTGAAGTTGAGAAAATTTATGTGCTTTTGTTTAATTTCCATTTGCTTGATTAGTAAATACTAATTTAATAGTAACTGATTAATCGTTTGTTGCATAAATTTATTTGTAGATTTGACAAAACGCTAAAAAATGAAATTTTCAATGGTTTTGCAGCGGTTTTTGATGAACAATGCAACTGTTATGGCGAGGTAAGTGATACAGAGTGTGTGTTACTCAAATTGCAGGGTGAAGACAGAACATACAATCTCATTACCAAGTTTTATTTCTAGATGTTTATTTGGTAATTCTTGAAATTTCCTTTTAGATCAAACTTTAGGCGGTTAAACTATAGTGGCTTCTTCACAACTATTTTGGAGAGGGGCGATGAAATGATTTTTGTTTCATCCATCTGGTCATTTTAGATCAAGCTTTTCAGAACACGTGATACAAGATATTGTCTTTTGAAATCATTTCAGCTTTTGTCGTAGACACAATGAACCTTTTGAAGTTTGATGGAATCATGAATATAGTTAGGTGTTTAAACGGTCTAAGTTATGATTTTTGAGTTGGACCCTTGCCAAAACTACACATATCTGTAAATTATACGTCCTGTTGCAAATTACATCAATTTTAGCAAGTTATATTAAATGGTTATGTAGTTGGTACACTAAGGGGGTGTTTGTTTAAACCTATATCTTTTGGCTTATATTAAATAAGCCCGAGTTTGCTTGCTTATTAAGACATAAAGATGAAATATAAGTTCATAAATTGAAGAAAAAAACTAAAAATAAGTCAAACTCATTGGCTTATGAAATATAAGTTTGAAATGGTATAAGCTCATAAGCAAACGCCAATCGTATAAGCTCACAAGCAAACGCCTCCTAAGTTATTGATATAGAGTGGTTATACAAATAGGTAGCTGATATTAGCCCTAATGCATAACGGAAAAAAAATAGTATTCCTTACATGTCTTGAAAGTAGTTAATATTGTGTTTTGATTAATTACTTGGTAAATAACGTATTTTAAGCTCAATAAGTAACTTGAACATTGTAATTGATAATGATGCTCATAACATATCTTTGTATGATTATTTAGTGTTTGGATTTATCTTTTAAAAAAGACTAAGTAATCATATAGACGTGACCTCATATAACTATTATATAATCAGTCCATAGATACACATCCAACCATCCCCATACACTGCACATTTTAGTCATTGTGTGTGCTATACGTATATGAAAATGAAACAAAATTTCATATTCAAAAGTTTGGGGTTGACTATAGTATGGGTTCTCACCAATTCACCTCAAATCAAATTTGTTAATGCTATAAGTTTTATGAGTTTTTTAAAAAAGTCGAAACAGATATCCTCAGCGAGATTGGACTAAAGCTGGTCTTACCTTTTTAGGCAATTAGCCTTAGAAATAAGTATAAAATTACGCATAATGCATTACTATATTCTATGACTAAGTTCAAAAGTATTAACCAAGATCTTGATTTCACTTCTTATATTGGAATACACTCATACAATATGTTGGTAGAAGACCTGAAGGTCCAGGAAGCTAGGCTGTGAAATGCAATGTGTGGCCAACATTAGTTCTGTGTACAACCTAATCTTCAGCCTCAGCCTAACTATACGCCAAGCTAATACCTTTTCTATTCTTATTATAAACAGCTCCAAATAGTAGCCCCCGGAAGAAGTTCTAAACACTTAAAATGAGCACTTTAAAACAAGCAGCTCTGTGACTTATTATTTTAAGTAGATAAGCAAATCACAAGCATTTTGGATAACACAAAAGTCCATTTTCTTTAAAATAATCAGATCACCACCTTAAAATTTGATGTTTTGTATTGTTTAAGTAAATGCGCATCAGCTTAAATTGAGAGTATTTAAGCAGTTTTGATGTTTGAATAAGATAAGAGAGTTTAGATAAGCAGGTTTTCTTTTATCACTTTTAAGGACATAAGTAAAAGCAACCCTAAACATCCCCCTAAGCTGATCTTCATAACTAAAACCCTATATAATTATGTTTAACATAGGGTGCTGACGAAATGACCGTCAATAAAGTATTTGGGTAATGTAATCCGTCACTTCATTTTTTAGGTATGCAGATACAGGCCCATTAAGGAAGAGTTTAGTTCTCCGAGATGCAAATATATGTGACTGATAGTACAGGTGTTCGTATCTCTCTGTATGTATCTATATGATGTTCATGTGCTTTTTTCATATGTTTGAAAATGCAGTGTCAAACACATATCGATCGTCAATTGGAACTAATGCTAAAAATGTATGTTTGTCTTATTTAATAGTTTAGTGGTTTACTTCTAATTATATGGCGACTGAGTTATGAATTAAATTTGATAGTAACTTTGTGTCCCAAAATGTCAACTTTCTTGGTATTGATCGAAAACGATGGTTAAATTACAGAAAAAAATGGTGGAAATATCTTCATGATAGCATGACTTTTTTAAGTAGTGGTTGAGAATAAAGAACGACCAAAGAGTGCAGAGTTTATTTTTTGAGTTAGAATGAAAGATATATGTTATTGACCCTTTAAAGATGACATTTCTTTGTTGCAACAAGAAAGAATTTTAGGTTGATAGTTTGTAAACGCAAAAAACTACAAGATAGTTTTTAGTCTTATCCTTTTAGTTAACTTTATTCCATACATATAGATCCCTGTTGAACCATATATATTTTAGACACGATAGAGTTGCAGTTTGACTCAAAAAGTTTATAAGAATTTAGATATACGATATGATTATTACTTGTGCAGATGGACTTGAGAATGCAACGGGAGTCGTGGACACTGAAAATGACATCAAGAGTGAGCTGAAACTTAAAGTCACATCTGAGATTGATAAAGCGTCTCGTCTTTAGACCATTGGAATTGTAGTAACTTTATGAGTAATGAACACAACACATAATAATCATCATGCATCAATGAATGAAAAGGAACTATTGGTAGCAACTACATATAACTCATGCTTACAGAGTGCATGCGATGCATTTTTTCATATGGTGCAAAACGAGGGACGGTAAATTACAGAAAAAAATGGTGGAAATATCTTCATGATAGCATGACTTTTTTAAGTAGTGGTTGAGAATAAAGCACGACCAAAGAGTGCAAAGTTTATTTTTTTAGGTTAGAATGAAAGATATATGTTATTGACCCTTTAAAGATGATATTCATGATATACTCGTGGAACCGACCCATCATCTACATTTCTTTGTTGCAACAAGAAAGAAATTTGGGTTGATAGTTTACAAAAACAAAAAACTTAAAGATAGTTTGTAGTCTTATCCTTTTAGCTAACAATTTTATTCCATACATAGATTCCTGTTGAACCATATATATTTCAGACACGATAGAGTTGCAGTTTGACTCTAAAAAAGTTTATAAGAATTTAGATATACGATATGATTATTACTTGTGCAGATGGACTTGAGAATGCAACGGGAGTCGTGGACACTGAAAATGACATCAAGAGTGAGCTGAAACTTAAAGTCACATCTGAGATTGATAAAGCGTCTCGTCTTTAGACCATTGGAATTGTAGTAACTTTATGAGTAATGAACACAACACATAATAATCATCATGCATCAATGAATGAAAAGGAACTATTGGTAGCAACTACATATAACTCATGCTTACAGAGTGCATGCGATGCATTTTTTCATATGGTGCAAAACGAGGGACGGGCTCGACTATAGGAGAATGTGTCATTGAATCGTTGATCATGAAGGTTTTAAATGTATCAATTACCCTTATGAATGCATATTTGATCTGGTGGATTCTATTTTTGACTTGGTTTCTTATAAATTTTGTTGAACTTTTTTCTATGTATGTAGTTATTAGGTTAGTAGCAATCTAATAAAGTTTGATTGATCGAGTAAATAGTTTTTTTAATTAAAGAATTTTTTTAAATTTTAGACACCTTTGTTTTCTCTATTCTGTAATAAAAATCAAGGTTGGGGTTTATTATAGGATCTTTCATTAAGTTACCATAAATTACAAAGATATGTGCAATGAACAATGGATGGGTCATAATTATTTATGGTGAGTTACATTTCAAATTTCCAATCAAGTGACTTATCTAAAGATTTTAATGTGATTTGTAATCTCTCTAAAATTTGATTATGGTATATAAAACTTGCAATTGAAGTTTATTAATGCATTGGTCTATAAAGTGATTTGCATTCTTTGTTAGTATTTACAATAACAGTCTTTTTTTGTTGTTGTGGAAATTTGAATTTCAGTTCAAACTTTGTTGTTGAATTATGAATTTTATAATTTAAGTAAAATAAATCTTATTAGCTCATGTTGTATACGAGTATTAAACCAATAATAATTACTAAGCCCATCTGGCAAAAAGATGACAGTTTCTCATGTTTGTTTGTTTAGGCAGAACAATAAATAAAAGTAAAGGTGAAACATCATCTAAGCTTTATTTATAACGGCATGTGTTTTTACAAGGACAACTTTTTGATGGTAAAAAGCAAGAAAGGTTTAAAAGTGTTGTGTGTGACAAAGACAGGAACTACACCAAATTTACAACTAACGTTTGCTTGAACTTGCTAAATATCACAATAAACAACTTGCTTCCATGTTGCATCTTAATTTATTTGAGATCAGATGCTACGATGATTCATTTTATAGTAACTAGGAGAACTTTGAAGCTCTAGATCACGAAGAGGACATTTATGAATGTTTTTCGAGAAATCACTTTTAGAATTATAGGAAGTCTTTTTAATCAACTATAAAGGTAGGTTAAAAGTTCAATGTAGATCCAAAATTTATCATAGATCCAATCAACCAATCATAACCACCAATTTTTTCATTAAATTAAAAAAACTCACTTTTCACCTTAAAAAAAATAAATATCTTACAAACCGTTAATCGTTACGCAAAAAGAAGCATACCATCGCGATAAGAATTAAATCATTTTTTTTATAGAGGGGCACTTCTATATACTTTCGACAAATTTTTTTTTCGATTTTTTTCAAGTTACGTGTGAAAAAATCACATGTGATTTGTATCTCAAATCACGTGTGATTTTATGAAATCACGTGTGATTTTATGAAATCACGTGTGATTTGAGATACAAATCACATGTGATTTTTTCAGACGTAACTGAAAAATAAATAAAAAAAAAGTTCGTCGAAAGTATATCGAACTACCTCTCTATAAAAAGATGACTTAATTCTCGTCGCGATAGTGTATTTTTTATCGGTTGACGATTTACCGTTTACAAGATATTTAATTTTTTTTTAAAAGGTGGAAAATGAGTTTTTTTTAATTTAATTAAAAAATAAATGAATATGATTGGTTCATTTGATCTATGATAAATCTTGGGTCTACATTTATCATTTGATCTATGATAAATCTTGGATCTTTAGAATTTTTGCAGTGATATTTCCACCTTAATTTTTTTGTTTTTAAATCATTTAACGTTATTTATATCTTACGTTATACTATTAAATTTTGTATCTTCAAAAATAATCTTATAGCTAGCCTCTCATCGGGCGGGCCTTGAAGCTAGTAACCATATAAGTATAAATAATTTTTACATGATGTCATGATAAATCTTATTTAATAATAGCGAGTATCAGACAGGTTTTCGCATGGGAAGATAGAAATTTACAATTGTGAACAATAGTATTATTAAATTAGATAATTATACACTCTTTATGATAAATAAAATATGATAAATTGTGACTCATTGCTAAAACACATTATGCATACTAAAACCTTGAGTTCTGGGATGAGGGATAAGTATTTTTACCCGAATCTCGATGTCGGATCGGAACCGTACTGGTACCGACTCCTGATATACGGCACGTCACCAGTATCATGAATAAAGCAAAAAAATAATTCGAAACCACTAATTCGACACCGGTATCATAGAGGAGTAGTACCGAAAAAATAACTGAAATTTGAGTAATCATGTTTTTTTAATGAAAATGCTAATCCAAACACTCATCAACCATTCCATGCAAAGCAACATCATAATAAACAAAACGAGTCTCCTATTTTTGCTAAAAAAAATCAATGTTCAAAACCCAGTTAACCACCGTTAACCGGTTAGGTGACCAGACGGCCGTTTTGAGCGAGAATCCCCCTCTTGAACCGCAGTTAAACCGTGACCCGTAAACTTGAACTAAGTCGATTATAAAGCTGTTTTAAAACATGAAAAAACTTTCCAACAGTGTATTGTGACAACCATAGGATACTTCACAAACCGCGAAAGTTTTAAAAGAAACATTTATAAGTTTACTATTATTCTTAGTGATATCTTTATTTAAAATGTTTGTTTAACTTGTTCTGACACGTGTATGGTTCGAAATCACCGAAAATGCACGTTTCATACCTTTTTTTTTGTTGTTGTCGCATAAAGTTACTAGCATGAAATCTGGATTTTTTTTGGATTAACAAAATCAGGAAGAACTGGATAGGTACCGATTTCCCGATACCGAGTCCCGGTACTAGTATCCCGTCTGGTACATTACCGATACACCATTTTCATTTCGGGAAAAAACAGTACCACTAACAATACGGATTCGATACCAATTGGGTACCGTGCTTATCCTTACAAGGAGGTAAATAACAAGTTAAAACATATATTATTTGAGTATCGAGTATGACCTAAATAAGTATAAGTTATTAGCTAATGTTAGCCTCAAAATATTGAGTCGAACGTGAAAGCTTCGGTCTTTATTTATTATACTTTATAATAGGCTAGAAGGGTAAACAGGCTCATAATATTAATCTAATCTTGTATGTGTTGTGGGCTAAAGCCCAAAGTAATCTCGAGCCCGGCCCAAGATCCAAACCTACACGACCCAACAAGCCTTATGAAGGCCAACCCATTGCTAGGTATAAATACCCTCTCTAAGGATGGAGAGGGTGTTGGTTGATTCATTTGTTTTACACATACTCTTTTGTATCAGTCCAAACACTCCCTTTCTTTCTCTCTTTTCTTTCTTTCTTCTTCCTATTTCCTTCTCATTCTCCTATCTTATTTTCTTGTATTCATGCCATGAAAGTGAAGTGATTATTGGTCCTACAATTGGTATCAAGAGCCCATGAGTGGGTTTAGTGATTTGTGGGTTTGGTATTAAGTTGTTTCGTACAAATAAGCTCATAACGAGGCTTATTTTTGGCTTATTATGTTTTTAAAAGTGCTCATTTGATTAAAAGTTTTAAACTTTTCATTAGGAAAACATAACTACCTTAATATAGAGTCTAGATCATAGCTTATTTTGTAGAAAAGTAGCTTATTTTGAAATTTTTAGTTTATGTCGAGTGCTTCTTTACTTTCGGCTTAAGTTTCTAAGTTTTAAGCACTATTATCAAAAAACAAGTGTACTTTTGTGTTTATAACTGTTTGTGCAACAAATCTGCTTATTTTGAGATCATTTCGAACCTTTTTCAATAGTTGGTTTTCCGGAAAAGTTTGAATCAGGTGAAATATACACTATTTTTTTAAAGCAGGTGAAACATGTATGAATGAGGCGAAATATGCTCATTTAAGCTAGGCGATTTATGCATTAAAGGTTCAGGCGAAATATACAGGTTGCATTGAGCGAAATATACATTTTCACTTGGGCGAATTATACACATTTTATCAGGCGATTTATGTAATTTGTCCTGGCGTAAAATGCAAACCACTTAGGGGATTTATGTAATTTGTCTAGGCGAAACATACATATTTTATTCAGGCGATTTATGTAATATTGTCCAGGCGAGATATGCAATCTTGTTAAGCGATTTATGCATTTTTCTAGGTGAAACATACACCATTTCTAGCCGATTTATGCAACATTTTCCAATCGAAATATACATTATTCTATTTTCTCGGTTTCTTCTTGATTTAGTAAAATCCCGCGGAATACTCACTTTTTTTCTCGGTTTAATCAAGACTTGTAAATTCCCGTGAACTAGATTTCTATACTCAAATCCATAACAACCTATTACTTTACCTACTTAATATCCATTAAATCATTTTTCACTTCAATTCAATACTTCATAACACATCATTCATCATGAATACTCCAATCACAAGAACCACAATAGACAGTCAAATGCATAACAACATCATGGCAGCTAGTTTAAGAGATCGTTCACCAATGCTTGTAACGGGAAGATATGCTCAGTGGCAATCACGTTTCATGATATATTGATACAAAACCAAACAGTGTAGCACTAATAAAATGCATCCTTTAAGGTCCGTATGAACTAAGTGAAACCGTAATTCCAGGTCAACCTGTAACAGATGATTCCCCAACAATTCTACCACGAACAGTTCCAGAGACATTTCTGAATATCTCTCCTGAAAACAAAGCTCAGTATGATGCGGAACCTGAAGCAATTAATTTGATCTTGACTGGAATTGGGGATGACATTTACTCAACTATTGATGCTTGTAAAATAGCACATGACATGTAGATAGCCATTGAAAGGTTACAACAAGGTGAGTCTTTTTAAGAAGCAAGATGTCAAGACTAATCTGTTTTAGGAATTTGGAAGATTTACTTCAAGAGATGGAGAGTCAATAGAGTCTTACTACTCTAGGTTCTATAAGATGATGAATGAAATGGTGAGAAACTATTTGGAAGTTGCTACTATGCAAGTCAATGTTCAGTTTCTTTAATAACTTCAACAAGAATGGTCAAGATTTGTGACTATTGTCAAGCAAACAGTTGAATTGGACAAAGAATCATATCACAAACTCTTTGACATTCTGAAACAGTGCCAAAAAAGAAGTTAATGAAATCCGTGCTGATAAGATAGCCAAGAATGCAAATCCACTTGCACTCGTTGTTGTTGCTCAACAATATCCAGATACTTATTATCAAGCACCAAAATCTCACAAGTCCCATGCACCACCATCAAAACAATCATCTTACACCAGATCTCATGCAACTACCATAAACAAAGGCAAAGAGATAGCCAAACCAGTTACACATCCATTTGAGTCAGTATCTAAAGAGGACGAAGTTAGTGATCCTAAACAGGCTCAGAGAGATGAGGAGATGCAGAAGAATTTGGCACTCATAGAAAAGTACTTCAAAAATATCTATAAACCTACCAACAACAACCTCGAAACCTCTTTAAACACCAGAAACAAGAATGTGGAAAATTCTCCAAGATACAGGAATGACAATCAGACTAGATAGTTTGGGAATCAGAAGACTGTGACCGTTGCTGGGGCTAGGGAAACTGTAGGCAATCGGGTAATGCAGCAGACTGGGATATAGTGTTTCAATTGCAAAGAGTTTGGGCATTTTGCTAAGGAGTGCAGGAAACCAAAACGGGCAAAAGATTACACTTATCATAAGGAAAAGATGTTGATGTGCAAGCAAGCAGAGAAAGGTGTTTCATTACGTGCAGAGCAGAGTGATTGGATAGATGATACGGATGAAGAAATAGATGAACAAAAATTGGAAGCACATTACAATTTCATGGCTAAGATTCAGGACGTCTTAAATACTGAATTAGGATCTGATGCTGAGCCATTGGAAAAGGTACAATTCGATGTTGAATATAATGTGTTTGCCAATGAGAGACAACATTTTGATCAAACTGAATCCATTAACGATACATATGTGGTGGAAAAGGATGAGAGTAATGTCATTCTTGATTCATCGGATATGTGTGATAATGACAATCAGGTTGACCAAAATGCTGAAGAATGTGATGATGAGCATGCTGTGCTTGCTAATTTAATTGCAAATTTAAAACTTGATACTGATGAAAACAAAAAGATTCAAAAACAATTAAAGAAAGCAAATACATCACTCGCTCATGAATTACAAGAGTGCAAATATGCACTTGAAAAGTGAAAATATAGTCTTGAGGAGTCTAATAGAACTCGAGATAAATATTTAGGTGCACTTCATGACCAAGAGGTTGAGCTTGCGAAGTACAAAAGATTTAGTGATTGTACACTTGAAAATGATAGGCTTGAACATAAATTAAAAAAAACTCTAGGATTATTAGCTCAAAAAGAAGTTTTGAAAACAAAAGGCTATGAAATTTTTGAGGAAAAAGAGAAAATCAATTAGTTAGTCAAACAGAGTTCTTTAACAACTTTACGATATGAAAGTCTTATCAAAGAGAAAAATCAGGTAATACAAGATTTCAAAACAAGACAAGAAAAGGATATTGAAAAACAGATTTCTTTAGAAAAATAACTAAAGTTTTTAAACGACATTCTTTACAAAAGAAATCAATCGGTTCAAACCATTCATATGTTAGCTCCTAAACCGAGATCAATATATAATGGTAGATCGAGTTTTGCAAATCCTACGTACCTTAAGAAAGCTCAATCTGAAAAGCCATGTTTGTATGATATCCTATATGACAAAGATGATCTTGCAAACATATTTTCCCCTGACAGGGAAGAGACATTGACTTTTGAACAAGAGAGTAGATCAAACTTACATAAAAAACTGTTAAACCATATGACTACACAAAGCAAAACAGTCTTTATGAAATTTTAAACCACCAACACAAAAAGATCTTGATCAGTTGTGGCACGCCAATGAGACTTGAAAGAAAATGTGGAGAAGAACTTTTGTTAAATATAAGCCTAACATTTCTAAAAAAATACGTTTTCTACCTACTCAAGAATCGATAAGCAAGAGTAGACAAGCTTTTAATGTGATAACAAATAACATAAATCATTTCAAAGAAATTGTTGATTTAGCTTTGCACAAACATATGTATGAACAATGGCGTCAATCAACTATGCAAGATATGACCACACTTTTGAAAAATCTTTTAATTCCTCTTGCAAATAAGTTAAGATATGATGGTTTCAATTTTGTACATGAACTTAAACAAGAAGTGTTTGCAGATTTAGAGTACGTTCGATCACATGAAAAAGAGGTTGACGAACTTAAATCAGTATAAGCTAAGTTTTCAAAAGAATATGATCTACTTCTCCAAGAGTGTGTTTCAAAGGATATTATGTGTTCTTATTTGCATTCCTTATCGGACTTAAATGAACAAATTAAATTGCGATGTTTGAATCAAGATAAAATAAAAGAATATGAATGTCTTGCAAATAAGCTTTCTAAACAAACTGAAAATGTCAGTAAAGAAGTTTATATTGACCTTTTAAGAAGTTTTGCTAAACTTGAAAAACACTCGATTTCTCTTAAACTTGTTTTACAACACTGTCAAGAACAAATTAAAAATGATACAACTTGCAAACAAAATGGATCAACTGTACTTCTAAAAAAATGTAAACAATGTTTCAAAATACAATATTTGAAGGCTCAACTGCAAGACAAGAACATTGATATAAGTGAGTTAAAGAAACTCATTGAGAAAATGAAAGGAACAACTTTGGATACTAAGTTTGATAAACCATCTATTGTTCGACAACCAAATGCTCTCAGGATTCCAAAACCATCAGTTTTAGGTAAATCAACTCCTTTTTCAGACTCTCTAGAGAGGAAAAGTTTTTTAAAGACAAAGTCAGTTACCAAAACTAATGTGTCAGGGGGTCTATCAAAACCAGTCACTACACATATCTTAACTCAAACAGCAAGACAAGCTGTAAGAAACACAAATGTAATAAAATTAGGAATGTATCAAATTGACACTAGGACAACATAAACCAGAGCATCTCAGTTGCCTCAGACTTCTAGGAATACTAATCCTCGGGTGTCTACCTCTACAAGAGTAATCCACAGAACTAGTGTTAGCAAGCCACAAATTAGGAGCGCTTAGATGAAAGAAAAGGACGTGCACAATAATAGTCAAGTGAAGTTTAAGAAGACAGAAGTAAAAGACCACCAAAGGATTTTTAGTATTTCTAATAAAACAAAGTCTATAATTGCGTGTAATGACAGTTTAAAGTCCAGAACTTCAAATGTTAATGCTTTTTGTGCTACTTGTGGAAAATGTATGTTTAATTCGAATCATGATGCTCGTGTTTCTAAATTTATCAATGACGTGAATGCTAGAACTAAAAAGCCTAACGTAGTGCCTATTAGTACTAGAAAACCTAAAAGTTAAGCGAGCAAATTTGTTGCAACACCCCATAAGAAAACAATTGCATCAGACTCCACTATCCATAAATCCAAGAGTTACTTTAGGATGCTGTATGAGAAAACTAGTAAGGCATAGAAATGGTGGATAGTAAAACAATATCCCTCAGGATATAAATAGATTCCTAAGACCAAAAAGAAATAGGTACCTAAAATTAGGAAAGATAATGTGTCAACAAGCATTAGTCCCACTATATATAATGTATCTAGGATAACTAATGTCTTGAAGCTCACAAACTCTTTAGGATCTAATTTGTCAAATGTTCCACCGTCCTCTAATTTTCTTATAGATTGTTTAACTCATCCTATTCATTGTTGACTCTAGATGCACCAAGCATATGACTGGAAACCTCAAGCTGCTGTGTAATTTTATTGAGAAATATCTAGGTATCGTTCGTTTTAGAAATGATCAATTTGCTCTAATTCTTGGTTATGGGGATTTGGTTCAAGGAAATATCATGATCAAGAGGGTTTATTACGTCGAAGACCTCAATCACAATCTCTTTTCAGTTGGTTAATTTTGTGATGCGAATTTGGAGGTTTGATAACGCCTTAATTATACATGTTTTTGGTGGCGTTATTTATAAATATTTTATCATTTCTCATGAACTCTCGATATTTAATAGCATGAATTATGTGCAGGTTCACTTGAAGTCATCCCGAGCTAAAAAAGAACAAGTTCAACACTTCATGTCGAAGTAAAGAAGAAAAATAAATGGAATTAAATGTAACCCGCATTAACACCTCAAGTACGCCGCACAATGTTTCTTGTGGGCCGCACTTCGATCCCAAATTCAGCCTATAAATAGAGGACGATTTTCAAGCATTTCATATCAAATATCAACTCTTCCATCAATAATCACTCCTCTTATTTCACACCAACGAATCTATCTTTAAAACATCTTGAAGATTGAAGATCGAACCACGAAGAACATCATAGAATTTAGAAGAAATAAAGGTTATACTAAGATTCTATACTTGTATCGGGTAGAGTTTGATCCATACTCTTACCCGGACATAGTATGTTTCTTGTTTATCTACTTAATTTTGTTATGAACTTCATAGCCATGAGAGGCTAAATCTCTCATGACTACTCGGTGAAAATAATATAATGAATAAGCATTTGGTATAATTACGATCTTGTTAATCTTAAGCTTACGTTAAAATCCTATCGTGTCCAATCTTATCAACTTTGATTATATACTCACACCGGTATAGGTCGAAAGACCCGTTGTGAACTATATAGTTTTAAAGATTTGTCTTTGATCTTTATCGTTTGTGACGAGAAATCCACTTACGTTCTTTGATAAATAAAATAGATTTGATATAATAGTAACTAGATTATTTGAGTGACACATTTGATCGAGTTAACTAAATATAAGTCTTAAGTTAAACAAGTTAATTTGTGAAAACGTTTTCTGATGAGAAAACCCTTTTATAAATTAAAAAGTTTGAGATCGTAACTATCACCATTGCTTATGAGTTATATGAAATTATCCGAGTAGTCATCTTTCTCATTATTAAATTCAGTTCAGTTTATTTTAAATCTGTTAAGGTTTATTTTTCATCGGATTATTCAAACACTACGCAAATTCCTATGGACGACTTGGTCTTACCTAAAAAGAATATACTACATACGTGGGTTATACTTTTACCCGTGTGTTTCCATCTCATAACCGGTAATTTCAGTCTTATAAATTTAAAGCTTTTGAAACACATCAAAGTTTTTGGCGCCGCTGCCGGGGATTTCAAAGCTGTTTTGTAATCAAACTTTTAAAATAATTTTAAGATTCATTCTCTTTCAAAAATCGTCATACAGTTTACTGGCAAACTGACCCAAACAAATTCTCCTTTGGATGATACACGTGCTTCCAACTCTGAACTTGTCGAACCACTTCCTGAACCTGAACGTACTCTAAATTGAAGACTTCAAGAAATGATCCACCTCAACAACCGAGAGTTGTCTACGCGCCAATTCTCGACATCAATTACTTCCGTCACTTTCTCGTTACCCTTCAAAACCTCAATCCAATGGATGACGAACCCATGTGGGTTGCCAACCTTGTTGTCACTCCGACTCCCGGTTCCGCAATCACCATTCCTAAAACTGTGAATGAATTTGCCATTAAAGGTAACCACTTGACTCTTGTCAAAGGAAACCAATTCGATGGTAGAAGTAAAACCGATCCCTGGGGCCCAAACAAATCACATTTATGATTCCTTAGATTATGTGATATGTTTAAATACAGAGGACACTACAGAAAGAAGCCGTCCGCCTGATTGATGTTTCCACTATCACTCAATAGAGAAGCATTACAAATGATGGATGAACTAAACAAAGGATAACTATCGAAACGTGGGAAGAACTTCGAAAACCGCTTCATTAGCCGATTTCTTTCCCCCAACTCTTTTCGAATCGACTCTTGAAGATAAATCTGAGCTTTTCCCAACATGAAAATGAATCTCTAACCAATGCTTGGCTCCGTATGAAGGAAATGATCAGAAACTTCCATGGTCACAATCTGTCCAAAGGGCCAAACATCATAAAAATCTTTATCACGGTCTTAACAAAATACAAAAAAAGTTCTAAATTTCGCAGCTGGTGGTATTTTTCTCATAAAACAACCAAACCAAGCTTACCAGGCTTCTCGAAGACAAAGTTTACTCAAGCTCGACCGGGCTAAAAACCAAAAATATAAAACCATCTCTTAAGATAAAACCGTTCCTTCACGATTAAAGGTAGCAGTAATTCTGACAATAACAAATTATGGCCCGCAAAGATGCCATGACCATGAAAATGGACGCTCAGTATAAAGAATTTCAATCTCATTCAAAACAGCTAAACCCTGATCATAACGATGATGACATACCCATGTCCCGTGAAGAAGAAGCCAAATTTATGCAAACCTTATGTCGTACTCGTTCTTACAATGATTACCGCAACCGTGATTCAAACAGCGATAATTGGCGTTCAAACGGAAGAAACGATTACAACCGAGACAACTATCAATCTAACTCTGACGATAAACCCGACCTTCAAAAACAACTAATCGATTTCATAAAAGCTCAACAATCGACCAATTCTTTTGTCAATGATACTTTTATGGATCTCAAAACCAAACTCGAAACAACAACAAAAAATCATCAAGCCTCGATCCAAAATCTCGAAGCTAAATTTGACAGATTTGTTGACAAGCAATCTGGTCGACCTTCTGGATCTCTTCCCAGTAACACTCAACCTAACCCAAATGGTAGCTCATCTAAACCTTATCAACCACCACAAGCTCGAAACGAACATGTAAATGCCGTATTTACACGAAGTGGTAAAACCTATGACCCACCTATCAACCCAAATGACCAACAAAATGATTCTGAAACTCCTATCAACTTCAATAGCGATAATGAAGATGCTGAACCTACACCTCAACCCAAACCTAAAGAACCAAAACCAGTCAAAGAAACACCGATACTCAAACCGTACAAACCAAAAATCCCATATCCTCAACGCCTCAGAAAAGAGAAAACGGAAGCCCAATATGGAAACTTCCTCGACATGATTCGAGCCGTTCGAATCAACGTACCTCTTGTTGATGTTTTATCCAGAATGCCCAACTATGGCAAATTTCTCAAGGAACTCGCGAATAACAAACACAAAATCGAACAAATTTCAGTCGCTTTTCTAAGCGATGAAAGTTCCGCCATACTTCAAAACAAAGTTCCACTAAAACTTGGAGACCCTGGAAGTTTTCTCATTCCATGTAACTTCAAGAAAGCTTTCTCATGTAATGCTATAGCCGACCTTGGTGCTAGCATCAATCTCATGCCGTATTCCTTATACGCGAAGTTATCTCTCGAAACTCTCAAACCTACTAAAATGAGCATAAGATTAGCCGACCGATCATTCCAATATCCTGTTGGAATAGCTAAAAATATGCTCATTGAAGTTGGTAAATTCACCTTCCCTGCCGATTTCGTTATTCTCGAAATGAAAGAAGACAGTAAAGTTCTCCTTATATTAGGAAGACCTTTTCTTCACACTGCCGATGCAGTAATTCGAGTTAAACAGAAGCAACTCAATCTCCGAGTTGGAAGACTATTAAATGAAGATAGCATTTACTCACCAAGTACGCCACAAATTAAAGACTATTAAATGAAGATAGCATTTACTCACCAAGTACGCCACAAAAAATTCTTTGTGCTCCGCACTTCCTCTCATAGTTAAGAAGAAAAATAAATGAAATTAAATGTAAGCCGCATTAACACCTCAAGTACGCCGCACAATATTTCTTGTGCGCCGCACTTCGACCCCAAATTTAGCCTATGAATAGAGGACGATTTTCAAGCATTTCATATCAACTCTTCCATCAATAATCACTCCTCTTATTTCACACCAACAAATCCATCTTCAAAACATCTTGAAGATTGAAGATCGAACCATCAAGAACGAAGAAGAACATCATATAACTTAGAAGAAATAAAGGTTGTACTAAGATTCTATACTTGTATCGGGTAGAGTTTGATCCATATTCTTACCCGGACATAGTATGTTTCTTGTTTATCTTCTTAATTTTGTTACGAACTTCATAGCCATGAGTGGCTAAATCTCTCATGACTACTCAGTGAAAATAATATAATGAATAAGCATTTGGTATAATTACTATCTTGTTAATCTTAAGCTTACGTTAAAATCCTATCGTGTCTAATCTTATCAACTTTGATTATATACTCACACCGGTATAGGTCAAAATACTTGTTGTGAACTATATAGTTATAAAGATTTGTCTTTGATCTTTATCGTTTGTGACGAGAAATCCATTTACGTTCTTTGATAAACAAAATAGATTTGATATAATAGTAACTAGATTATTTGAGTGACACATTTGATCGAGTTAACTAAATATAAGTCTTAAGTTAAACAAGTTAATTTGTGAAAACGTTTTCTGATGAGAAAACCCTTTTATAAATTAAAGTCCTAAGTTTGAGATCGTAACTATCACCATTGCTTATGAGTTATATGAAATTATCCGAGTAGTCATCTTTCTCATTATTGAATTCAGTTCAGTTTATTTTAAATATGTTAAAGTTTATTTTTCATCTGATTATTCAAACACTACGCAAATCCCTGTGGACGACCTGGTCTTACCTGAAGTGTTATACTACATACGTGGGTTATACTTTTACCCGTGTGTTTCCATCTCATAACCGGTAATTTCAGTCTTATAAATTTAAAGCTTTTGAAACACATCAAGGTTGCATTGCGAAAATCGATTTGTTTTGTTAGAGATCTTTAGGGAAACGATTTACTTTTTGATAATTGTTGGTCCGATCTATATACAATATCTCTTCAAGACACAACCTCACCAACTCCAATCTGTTTCATGGCTAAAGCTTCACCAACTCAAGCATGGTTATGACATCGAAGACTTTCTCATCTTAACTTCGACACCATTAAATTGCTTTCAAAGAAAGATATTGTCATTGGTTTACCAAAGTTGAAATATAACTGTGTTCTTCATGTGAACTGGGTAAAGCAAAGAGAAGCACATTCAAGACAAAAACTGTTCCAAGTTCAAAAGGACGCTTAAATTTGCCTCATATGGACTTATGTGGTCTAATGCAGATTGAAAGCATCAATGGGAAGAAATACATTTTGATAATTGTGGATGAGTACTCCCGATACACTTGGACTCACTTTCTAAGAACCAAAGACGAGACACCATAAGTACTTAAAGACTTTCTCAAGATGATTCAAAGCAATCTTCAAGCTCAAGTGATTACTGTTCATACTGATAGAGACATAGAGTTCTTAAACAAGATACTTCATGCTTATTTTAAAGAAGAATACATTGAACATCAAAATTTCACTCCTCGAACACCTGAACAGAACAGTGTTGTCGAAAGATAGAACCATACTCTCGTTGAGGCTGCTCGAATGATGCTTTCAGCTTCTAAACTTCCTTTATTCTTTTGGGATGAAGCTATAGCAACTGCATGTTACACTCAGAATAGATTTCTCATCATCCCGAGTCACGAACAGACACCATAGCACATCATCAATGGCAGAAAACCTTCTCTCAAACACCTTCACATCTTTGGTTGCACTTATTACATAACCCGAAATGGTGAAAACCTCAACAAGATGAAAGAAAAAGGGCATTCGTGCATTTTGGTAGGAAATTCTACTCAGTCAAAGGTATATAGAGTCTATAACAAGAGAACCAGATTGATAGTTGAATCCATCCATATCAACTTTAATGAAATCAAGGAAGTGTTAAAGGCATCAGATTATGACAACTCTGGCCCCTCACCCCAACTACAATAGACTTCTGATCATAACCGTTTAGAACTCAGAATGCATGACCAGAACAATGAACCTTCGAGTTCAAATCTGGTTCCAAACATTTCTCATCCAGCAGATACAACAGCTCCGTTACTACAAGAGTTGGATTTATTATTCAGTCCTTTGTATGATGAATTCTTCAATACAGGTAATCTAAGTGTGTCCAAGTCTTCCGCTCCCACTGATAATTCTCCACCACAAGACACACCACCTACAACGAATGTTCAAACTACAACAGAACCGATCACTCCAACTACAACTGTCACTGCTGAGGAAAAACACTGATATTAAAGCCGAAATTCAAGTAGAAAATACACAAATTGACGAAAACGAATTTTACAACGTCTTCAATACACCGGTACATGAAGAAGCAGAGTCATATACTCGCTATGTTGATCCGTCAAACATGCATACATTCTACCAACGTCATCAGTCTGAACACCGATGGACTAAAGATCACCCGTTAGAACAAGTTCGTGGAAATCCATCCAAGCCAGTACAAACAAGACGACAACTTACAACAGATCCTGAAATATTTATGTTCACGCTCATTGTAAGTACTGCAAAACCGACAAACGTTAAGGAAGCAATGGCTGATCACACATGGATCGAGACAATGCAGGAAGAGCTTTATCAATTTAACCGACTCAAAGTCTGGGAACTTGTTGACAAACCATTTGGAAAGACAGTGATTAAACTAAAGTGGTTGTGGAAAAATAAGAAAGATGAAGACAATACTGTTATTCGCAACAAGACATGAATTGTAGCTAAGGGGTATGCTCAGGAAGAGGGTATTGATTTCGAGGAATCTTTTGCTCCAGTCGCTCGCTTGGAAGCTGTTTGGATCTTTGTTGCCTACGCTGCACACAAATCTTTTCCAATCTACCAGATGGACGTTATAACGGCTTTTCTTAACGGTCCACGGAATGAAGAAGTTTTTGTTGCTCAACCAGATGGGTTCGTTGATCCTGATCATCTAGAAAAAGTTTACCATCTAAGGAAAGCTCTATATGGATTAAAGCAACCTCCGAGAGCCTGGTATGATGAACTCTCAAATTTCTTAATGTCCAAAGGTTTCACTAAAGGTACCATTGACCCTACTCTATTCACGATAAGATACAGAGAGGACATTCTACTTGTGCAAATTTACATCGATGACATTATTTTTAGGTCTATAAACCCAAAAATTTCAAAAAGATTTGAAAAACTAATGCACAGTAGATTTGAGATGTCCTTAATCGGGGAAATGCAATTCTTTTTAGGACTTCAGATCCACCAATCCCCACGAGGTATCTTTATCAACCAGGCCAAGTACGCTTTAGAAATACTTAAAAAGTATGGTATGGATAAATGTGACAGCCTTGGTACACCAATGGCTACTAAACCTAAACTAGATGCAGACTTGAGTGGAACACCCGTTGACCAAACACGATATCATAGTATGATCGGGTCACTCATGTATTTAACTTCCAGTAGACCAGACATAGTGCAAGCAGTATGTTACTGTGCATGTTATCAAGCAAGACCAGCAAAAAGACACCTCAGAGAGGTTAAAAGGATCTTTTGATACTTAAAGGGAACCGTAAATATGGGACTCTGGTATCCAAAGGATTCTGGCTTTGAACTAACCGCATTTTCAGATGCTGATCATGTCAGATGCCTTGATACTCACAAAAGCACTTCTGGAGGAATACAATTCCTAGGTGAAAAGTTAGTCAGTTGGATGTCAAAGAAGCAGGACTGCGTTGCAATGTCGACATCAGAAGCAGAGTACGTGGTGTTATCCGCGAGTTGTGCTCAAGTAATGTGGATGAGGACACAACTTAAGGATTATGACTTCAACTACAACAAGATACCGTTGTATTGCGACTCTCAGTCAGCCATAGCAATATCATGCAACCCCGTGCAGCATTCCCGTACCAAGCACATCAATGTCTGTTACCATTTCATAAAGGAACATGTTGAACGTGGTATAATCGAATTGTACTTTGTCAGAATTGAATACCAGTTAGCTGACATGTTTACAAAAGCTCTGTCGCAAGGTAGGTTTGAGTATCTTGTCAGACGACTTGGTATGAGATGTTTGACTCCAACAGAACTGGAGGTTCTGGAAAATGAGACTGCTTGATATTTTATCAAACATCGAATTGTAAATATTTAAAAAAAAGCAAAATACAAAAATATAAAACCTATAAACCAAATACAAAAATAGAAAATTTCAAAAAGCAAATATAAAATCAGAAAATTTAAAAATTTCCAAAAAGAATCTTCTCGACATGTCTCTTGGAATCGATAACATTTACGTAACTAGAAATGACAATTAATATTGTCACGGGTATGTAAATGAAGTTCGAGCAAGAGTTTAAATGTTTCAAAACATGTCATTTCTAATTCTCTTTATGACTTGTAATCGCTCTCAGATTGCAACTCGGACTCCAACGACAAAGGAGAGTGTACGCATAAGTGCATTTATCCTTAAAGTTAGAAGAGAAGTCTTCTAACATGAGGTTTTTCAAAAAGGTTGAACACAATTTTTCAAGAATTTTCATGACAACATTTCACATAAAGTGATTTTACAATTATGGTATCTTTTAAAATTATGTGTTCAACACTCCTTCCCTCACAAAGTGTTCAAAGACGATCATTTTAACAAGTTGTATCATTTTTATAAATGAGTCAATTGTTGAGGGGGAGTTTTTTGAAAAACAAAGTTTTAATGCTTTTGGATACATCATCTCACGAAAACTCTTATGTATTCAAAACATTATCAAAAGTCTCTTAATAACAAATCAGTAATAATGATATAACTTATATTATAATATTTGTTATAAGATGATCCAGTATCTGAGCATAATTTTCAAGAATTATTCAATGACATTTCATAATCTTTCAAAATTGTTGCTCAATATTGTCTCACCCTTAATTTTATATTCTTTTTACATCATGGCATCATTTTCTTTGATATCAATCATATGTAAAATTAAGGGGGAGCTAGAGGAAAAAGTTCCACATAATTCATGCTGTAACATTTTCTCCTAACAGAATTTTCAAGACAAATTTTAATCACTTGGTATTTCAAAGACTAAGTGAATTAATATTTAAAATAAGGGGAGAAATGCAATTAAAATGTGATCTAGAAAATAATAAGTGATCAAACGACTCAAATTGCCTTTTACTGCTACCCACATGTGCAAAACATTTTCGTTTATCAATGCACGTATGAAGGGGGAGTTTTCCAAAAGATGAAACTCTCAAAGTGTCAAACGATTTTGATAATTCTATCAACCACTTTGATTGATTTTTCAAGGTTTTATGGTTACGATCTTATACCCAACAACCTATTATTTCACAACGATTCTGAAGTCATAAGGTGGTTAGGTTAGGTATTAGTCTTATGATCTAACCAGAACCGGAGGGATCTCCCCAAGGACACTCCATAGTTAGAAATAGCAGTTCTTAGGTATGATTGGAGATGAATGAGAATAAGGGAATAATGCAGACTAAGGTTGAGCTAACACTGGAACAATCACAACAAGGTGTTAGTAAAGACGTCTTGGTAAGCATTGAAGGGGTTGAAGAATGAAAAAGAAATGTAAGGATAAAGGGTCTAAAGAAAGAAGCCCTCTATATACATTTAGGCAGAAACCGAGTCAATACATATGTTATCAGTCTTCACAAAGATGAATTCTGCTATTGAAGAAAGACATCATGGACCCTGTGATGCAATGCACAACCCTTCCCAGCCATTCAAGTTTCTCTCAAAAGATACTTGTCTCATTTGTTATGGAGATACACACGAGCTTTATTGACTTCTCACTCCGAGTTAGTTGATATTGAATAGGTGGTAGTCTGCTCTAGCCTCTGATTACTAAAACCAAAACGCACAAATCGAGTCTAGAGCCAAGAGATCAATATATACATCTCATTAGGACACATTTCATGATAAACACTTGATGTTCAACATCTAGAACACAAGTGATAACAAAGAGTCCTACGCATTATCCTTGTGATTCTGCCAGAACATTTAGAGTGATACTCCTCAGTATTCATAGTGACTAATGGAAATCCTTCCAGTGTCATCATCAAACAGCACTGCGGTAGGTGACTTGCGAGACTCTATATGAATGAAACTTGTGAAAACTTGATATTGATTTTGGTCTAGTAAATGAATTGACGACCTCAGTAAGACAGTAACTAACTGATTCACTCGTATCGTGTTGTCTGCTTTGAGACGTTTCGGTATTGAGAACAAGCAAGCATGGTGAATCTAATACATATGTGTTAGAGGATCTTACGCTTTACGCTAGAAATCCTGTCAAGGATATTTTTCTAATTGAATCTACCTGATCACAGGTCGATCCTCACGGAACTAGAGGTTATCACAACCATATTCCGACGAATGACAAATCCATATTGGTCCATATCTGCTGTTTATCACTAACATTAAAATGTAGGTACAAACAACGGTGTTGCAGCTTCATTCCAGCAGAGTCAGATTCATTACCACAGGCTCATGCTCAAACTACAAAGACATACTATAAGCATCAAGATTCAAGAATCAAGAAAGCTCAAGAATTAAAGACTAAGACTTCCACAACTTTGATATTCAAGATCTTCCTTAAAGATATCAAGATTATCAAGACAAAGATTGTCAAGGGAGATTGTTAGCAAGCTTTCAAGATGATGCAATGTATGAGCATGTTGGTCAAGACACAAGATCGCAAGTTGGCAAAGATGACAAAGACAAACAAGGAAACGATTTAAAGATCTCGAAACTAAATACAAAGTCGAAAGACAATGACAAAGGCTTAAGATCAAAGATCACACATCATGAAGGAACACGCCTACAACAAAGATAAAGACCAAGACTCAAGAACTCAACAACAAAGCAATCTCAAGAAGTTTAAGGTAGAAGGACTCAAAGACCTCGCTTCGGGGGAGATTGTTAGCCTCAAAATATTAAGTCGAATGTGGAAGCTTCAGTCTTTATTTATTATACTTTGTAATAGGCTAGAAGGATTAACGGGCTCGTAATATTAATCTAATCTTGTATGTGTTGTGGGCTAAAGCCCAAAGTAATCCCAAGCCCAGCCCAAGATCCAAACCTACACGGCCCAACAAGCCTTATGAAGGCCGACCCATTGCTAGGTATAAATACCCTCTCCAAGGATGTATAGGGTGTTGGTTGATTCATTTGTTTTATACACACTCTTATGTATCAATCTAAACACTCCTTTTCTTTCTCTATTTTCTTTCTTTCTTCTTCCTATTTTCTTCTCATTTTCCTATCTTATTTTCTTGTATTCATGCCATGGAAGTGAAGTGATTATTGGTCCTACAACTAAACTTCTAACACACAAGAAGAGAAAACTCAACTAATACGAGTAGTAAGAGTGGAACCATTATTACTGTAATATCGCGTCTAAATATGTACATAACGAGTTATTAGGTGGTCACGCATTATTACATAGTCAAATCTTCTGAAATATTTAGGTTCTTTGGCCATTTTGCATAAATATTAATTAACATACATAACCTTTTTAAAACACTTTTGTATTGCTTAGTCCATATATAACTAGAATAGCAAAATGGCTATTAGGCCCTTCTCGAATTTTTCCTCTTTGACCACTCATCTATATTAATTTAATTAAACATTCAAGAACACATTACACATGGCAAAGAATCTAAATATATTTATCTCTCATCAAAGATGAAACATAAAACCATATTAGACTCTCAAACCATCTGTGCCTCTCAACATCAAACCATTTACTACATGTGCTACAACTACTTTATGCGGACAAAACTTTTAGCAGCAATAAACCATTTATTTGAGATGGCTACTAACTTGGTATGTTGCACTGCCAAAGTGAAAATGGTTTGAATTTTGACACTTGTAACTTTATCATCACACCTCTTGTAAATTTAAGTGATTTGGCTTTTGCCTTTGAAAGTATGAAATAAAACCCTCCTTAAAAGGTAACAAATTTGTGCAGAAAGTGACCTAAGCCAATATGTTATAAGATTATTTGTGCAACATGTTGTAGCTTCCATTAGACATGAAGAAAGGAAAACCCGGGAAAATGAAATGTAAAGAAGACCGAATAAGCTCGTTACCAGGTTGCTTAATTGTTGATATCATCTCTCGTTTACCCGACACATAAGAGGTAGTTGCAACAGGTATACTCTCAAAATGATGGAAACATCTTTGGCCTCAAGTTTATTATCTCATTTATAAACATAATGATGATTGTAAAATAGGACCCGAATTCTTTTCGTTCGTTGAGAAATTCCTAAGTCAACGTGGACATCAACAATTCAAACTACATTGCTCTTTCAACAATTGTATGATATAATTAATATGTGAGCATGTTGGCATCCATAGCCTTGTTTACTTCTATTCCCATTATTTTCCAAGTAGAATTTCTTTG
>BQNB010003343.1:65000-115689 GCA_026074375.1 Tanacetum coccineum
AGTCTCATAAGAATTGTTTATAAATCAGTGTCAATAAGTAATGCGTTATACGTGGTATGTATGTTACGTTGTTATAACACCCGTTAAGTAATAATTGCAACCGAATACACTTATCATGGGCAAATGGTATTGCATGTATAATGTTATGGTATAATTGCGTTATTGTCTCGTCTAAGCTCATGCACACAAACTGACTGTGTAATATAATTACCAAAATTGATTGATATATATATAGAAAAGAAAGGATAATGAGGCCCCCCGTGTAGGTAATTGGTCATATACCTATGAAATTCAAAATATAGTGTGTTTTGGTTACCTATCCGGCTAAACGACAAACAGGATTCTCAATCCCGATAGATTTATCCACAATATTCGCATTCCATCTGAAAAGTGATTAATGGTCCATGATAATGAGGGACTTTTAGCATATAGTAACTTAGACATTAGTCGTAATGGTATATCAGGATAGCATATAACTTGTAAAAACACTTGTATTCGTAATTTATAGCATGTATCCCCCTCACGGGTTTATGAAAAGCATTTAAAGAATTAAATGAGCTATGAACTCACTAAGTTCCTTTGAAAAGACATCACACTGTTATAAGATAAACTAGTATGTAAAAGAGTTTTGTAGGTAACAAGCATGTATCCCCCTCACACCGTTTATAAAACATTAAATAAGTAAAAGGGCGAGGTTATGATAACTTCGCCTGATATGTAAGATTATAAAAATTTAACTAAAATGAAAGCAAACGACCTATCACAATCTCAACTGGAAGGGTGATATAGCAAATATATTAAAACACCAGTCATGCAACCATAAGTAAATATGGGCAAGTCTTAGTAGATTGTACTCTAAGAACGTTTGGTTCAGAGAGTCAAATATTTGTTATAGTTTGTTTGAAAGTTTCGAACATATTGTATCATACCGGTTCGGCCATCATAATTCAGAATCTTGAATCACTGTTGAAGAGCTCGGCACTTATAAATCGTAAACCCAACAGAACTCAGTCAAGAAATGTATTACCAAGATGAAACCTCTTATATGAAGCTCCCCTAGTATTTGGTACGATATAATTTCGGTTTTCAGCTTTTGCTTGATAGACAAGAAAGTGTTAATCACGTCAAGGTTAAATTAAAGTAAGCCAAGTAAATGTTTTAAACATATTTTTATAACTTTTTTTCAAAAAGTAACATCGATAAACCTCTTAGACTGAAAAGGCAAAATATACCCAGTGGAGTATTTGCACTTTTAACGAGTGTTGGATCATACTAGTTTAAAGAGATTTACAAAGTAAACCTTGCACTTTTGGGAAGTGACAATAATAGACCCTTATAGTAAAAACTTTGGATAAAATAACAAATACAGTCCTTATCGTTATAAGTTTCAGAAAGTTAGCGATAATACCCCTTGCATGGAATACTTTTGAAAACAAGGTTCTAATTGCCATGCCATCTTATCTTTAACAAATAAAACTAAAAAGAAAAATTACAAGCAAAAAATAAAATAAAAAAAAAAAAAACAAAAAAAAGAAAACAAAAAAAAAAAACTAAAAAAAAAAAAAAAAAAAAAAAAAAAAAAATAAAAACAAAGAAAAATAAAGAAAAAAAAAAAAAAAAAAAAAAAAAAAAAAAAAAAAAACAAAAAAAAAAAAAAAATAAAAAAAAAATAAAAAAAAAAAAAAAAAAAAAAAAAAAAAAAAAAATAAAAATAACAACAAAAAAAAAAAAAAAACAAGAAAAAAAAAAAAATTAAAAAAGATTAAAACTAAAAAAAAAAAAAAAAAAAAAAAACGGAAAAAAAAAAAAAAAAAAAAAAAAAAAAAAAAAAAAAATAAACAATAAAAAAAAATAAAAAAAAAAAACATTTTTTCCAAAAGATATTTGCAGGTTATAGCTTATTAATATAAGCTAAAATATGAAGGTTTAACGTAACGAAAGTTTAGTTTAACGACTCGTTAAGCTAGAAATCAAAACGGGTCAAATTAGGTTTTTAAACAAAAACACGTGGGTTTTAAGTTCAAATTCCTTCAAGAATCAATAAAGTACTTATTATAAAATTAGTTAAGCTTATTAGGATAGATTATAACAATATTTAACCATTATAACATTTAGTTTTAAGAAAAACATAAAATTAGGGTTTCGGGTGTACGGTTTTGGATCAAAATGGAAAATGAGCATGAATTGAGTTATAAAACTTTAAAACGAGTTTATGTATGATTATATGAACATCATAAGGGTTTAGGAGCAGAAGTGGAACCTTTAGAACCTTGGTTTGAGCTTATAGCTTAGAAATGGGTCGAAATCGGGACTTTTAGCTTCGTACGCCTAGAATAACGACTCCCTGACTTCTTTTCTTAGTTTCTTTTGCTTTACTTCTATTCTTGAGACTTATTAGGACCTCTTAGAATACTTCTTGAACAATTTATTGGTGCTATAATGGGTTATAGAGGAGGAAGTGGGGGATGAGTTGAAATGAAGAGTTTTGCCCCCTATTTATAGTAGTTCGACCCTTAGAGGCCAAGGGAACTTAGGGATTAAGGTTAGGATAGGTGGGGGTAATGTGGAGAGGCTATGGAGTGACAAGGATGGTCTATGGTACAAGGTGGAAGTTTGTGGAGGTGTTTGTGGTGGTGACTTAGCCGCGGCTACCTTAAGGACAAAGGAAGGAGATATGGCTTCTTTTCTAGCTAAGAAATGGTTGAAGTAGCTTGGTAAGCTGCTATGGATCATAGAGTTGCTTGTCATTGAGGTGATAAAGTGCAAAGGAAATCTTAAAATGGGTTATTTTGTAAGAAAAGGGGTCACGGGTTCAAGTGAAGTGGGTTAGGGCACGATTTGGGTTTTTAAGCTTGTAATTCGAGTACACTTGGTTAATAATGATGGATTAAGGACCACAAGACTTGTATTAAGGATTATTAACAAGAATTGATAGGTGGTTCGGGTTTAAAATGGGTGAAAACAAGTAAACGGGTCATAGTTTGATATTAGGGTTTGTTTAGGGTTTCTTGGATTTAATTCTTGTACATTGTTGTTAATATGGTGAAATGATGATGGAATGTGATTTTTAATGTTGTAATTTATGTTATTACAACTTATTTGAGTATTGGTTTAGGTTTATAAAGGATAAAAATGAAGAAACGGGTCATGGTTTAGTATTTTACTCGGGTTAGGGTTTCTAGGTTTTGAATTAGGGTTTTGAGTATAAAAATGTGTATGAAAGCTTATGAATAGAATAATTAGGGTTTACACATTGTATATTGAGTGTAGTAGCTTGCACAAAAGTGGTGGTGAAGAAACTAGAATGAAAACGGAGGTAAAACGGCTATTTTGGAGGTCATGCTTAATGACTTGTATATTAAGCTTTTAAAGACGTGTACCTTGACTTGGAGGGAGTTTATATTTAAAATGAGATGTCATATTACTTGTACATATGCCTTAGTAACTTGTGCATTCACTTTAGATATTAACTTCTCATGAAATTAGGGTTTTAGAGACATACGATAACGGTTTAAAGCCCGTTTTGATATAACGTTGTGATTGGTACATTATATGAGTAATGTACTTTGTAAAGATGATATTAAGATATGGAATTGACATGTTATAATGTTTGCTTGACATTTATGAAGATAGGATGGCCATAGATAGGTTGCGTGAGCTTGTTACCTTTAGTTATGCAAGTTACATTGCATATTGAGATATTGGTAATGCAAGTAGTGTAACAAAGTGAAAAATTTCCCCGTACAATTGTGATCATAGTAAAATAGGTTGATTTTGCATTTGATGAAAATTTTGGGTTGTTATAGTCTCCACCCCTTAAAGAAATCTCGTCCCGAGATTTAGTCGAAATGCCGGAGAGATGTCAAGGAATGATTATGAATTTGTAAGAGAGTTGCTAATCATGTGGGATACAAATTTGGAATAGAACAAATGATAAAGGTAATAATGATAATGATAAGTGAAGAAAAGGAATTATTTGTACAAACGGATTGAAAGAAACTTGTTTGTATGTATGCTATATACTTAAGCCTACTTATTTATAATTTGTCACTTACAAAGAGAAGCATCCAAATCCTTGTAACTGAGAAGTTATAAATTCATAGTTCAGAGATTTATAATTTCATTATTCAAATGAAGAAACGTCCTAATTCATTTCAATAAGATGATCATAAATCATCTTACCTAAGCATAAAACATGATATCAAAACGGTAATGTACAGAAATGATATGATCATGAAAGGTAAGAAAAATATGGAGATATTAATTGTACTGACGCCCATATAGTCGAGGATGATAATTTATGTTTCAAAGTTATGAGGAGAGTATTCAAAGTTGAACATAATGGAATTATTGGAATTGACAAATGGTGTCGAGATTTGATATCACCAGATAACAAGATGTAACGAAATTATCACTTTATTTATTTCATAGATAACTTTACATATGAAACTTTAAAAGAGTTGATACTTATGCTACGTATCTCGTGGTAGGATTCTAGATAAAAGCAACAAACGACAAGGATTGTAGTTTGATGTTTGGGATTTTTAGACTTATGAAGCGTGTTTCAGAAGATTCTGGTGATGAACTTGAATATCTTCGAGAGTTGTTTTTAGAGTAGAAATCCTAGAGTGAACAAAAGCAAACTTGTCTCTAAGTACACCCTCCTATAGCCTTGTTTTTTGCTTTTGAGCACCGATTTGCATAATGTCCTTTCTCTCCACAGACATTACAAGTTATGGATACTAATTGTAGGTTGTTTCTAGTGGTTGGTCTTTTGTTTCTGCAATTCTTGGTCAGATGACCTACCTTGTTGCAAGTCTGAAACTTGACTGTGTAGGGTCCTATGTGATGCAGGGTGCACCTTTCACACAAGGGACGATTCCTAATATACCCATTGGTGGTAGCATAAGTCCTGAAGGTTTCTTGCCTTCTATTCTGCTATTGGTGGTAATCATTGTTACGGTTGTTGTTGTTGATGATATTTCTCTTATCCTCAAACTTTCGTTTGTGATTATTCGTTTCTTGCATAGAATCATGCTTTATTATCTGATCCATTAACCTATGGGCTATGTTTATGGCTTCCTCCAAAGTTTGAGGCTTCGAGGCAGTAACATTTCCTTCAATACTTCTGGGTAATCCACTGATGAAGACTTCCATGAGTTTCTCGGTGTTTGGTACCATGTTTGGGCATAAGACGGCTAATTCCTGAAATCTCCTAATGTAAGTCTTAAGATCATTTCCTTTTACGACCAAGTTGTAAAATTCGTCTTCCATTTTCTTGACTTCAGTTCGAGGGAAATACTTATTGGTTAAGAGCCTTTTCAATTCGGTCCAAGTGATTTGATTGGCTTGATCTATTCTAATAGGTTGAGCGTAAGAATTCCACCAGGACAGGGCATCATCGGTTAAAGTACCAGTAGCTCACTTTGTTTTTCTCGGCATAGTTGCTACGAGAAAATACCGATTCAGTCCACTCAAACCAGCGAATGAGGCCAACTGCTCCTGCCGTACCATTGAAGTAGAAAGGTTGACAGCTAACGAACTCTTTATAGTTTCCCATTTTTGTTACAAGAGTTCCAGTAGGTCCGGTGTTCCTGTTGGGATTACTAGCACTTGCCATTGTTGTAGCTTGTGCTTTCAGAGCTGAGGAAATGCCATTAGTAATCAGTTGCTGGATGGCAGCTAAAGTTATGACTGGTGTTTCGGATGTTGACGTCCTTTTGGGAGGCATTCTATCAATATAAGACAACACGTAGTAAGAATGATATCACAAGTTTTGAAAGGTAATACTTAAAAGAAAATGTAATGCTTAAAATGCTTAAAGAGTAATGCTTATTTTTGAATCTTAAGCACTTATAAGCATCTAGAGGTTATGGTATGATTCATAATGATGGAGACGGAGAAAATGATGCATATGATGATGACAGGGATGATGATGAAAGAGATATAAGTTGGTATTTATGAAACAACAAGGTAACGGGATTTTCCTTTGTATTAAGAACAACTTGTCTTAGTACTGTACATAGTCAAGATTTGACAAGTGTTTTTATTTATACCATACATCCCGTGGCTAGGATGAAGCTATAACTAGTCTGATAGTTTGCTGATTTTGAGCTTGTAGATGGCATTATAAAGATCTTCCTAATTTGTTTGGTGACGAGCTTGGATCTCCTCGATGATTTGTTCAAGATTGGAAATTCTGTAGTGAGCAAAGGCAATCTTATCCTTTTGCCCTAATTGCTTCTTGTGAAGTTTGATAATCTGAGTATGGATTCTCTTAAGTTTGCTCTTTAGTTCGTTACCATTTCTTCGTATGATCATTCTATTAATACGTCCTTCTTCTATTTTCTCAATGTGGTGAAAAGAGAGTTCATCTAAGTAATTCAAAATATCTTTGATTTGTTCCTCATGATGTTTCATATGCATCTTAATCAAACTTTTTCCTATTTCAAATATTTGAGGTGGGGTAGGAGTATAAACTGAGAAAGATGGTGATACCAAATCACAGGTTTGATTCCAAGATGAATTAGATAACGTAGTTAAGGAAGAAGATGGGGGGTGGATTTGCTTCTTAGGTGATAATAGTTCTTCAGGAACAAAGAAATATCAGAGATCAAATAGTAGTGATGGTGGTAATACAGGAGATGGAGTTAAAACAGCTGGTGGAGTAATATGATCTGGTGATGAAATAGGTGATTCCTTAGTATAAAATGCTTGTACGTCCTTTAAACAAGGATTATTGTAGAAAGGCGAGAATACTGGTGGGATCATATTATCTTTAGTGTTTTTCGAAGAGTTAAAAGAACTGCTTTCTGATGAAATTGGAAAATAATCCGATGAGACCGAAGTATAGTTAAGAATATTCATAGAGGAAAAAGCATCCTCAATATCGAAAGTAGAGTGGTTGGGAGAAGACATCGTTCTGTTAACAACCCAGTTGTAAATAACATAAGTTATTTATGGTATAATATAGTATAATAATTATGTATCTTTACATACTGATCCGGAATGTAGTGGCACGGAGGACTTTGATGGCTAGAAAAAGAAATGTGGTTATAGTTAAGGTTTTGACCTTGTTCTCTATAACCATGGCGCTGATACCAATCTGTAACACCCCCATTTTTACATATAGCAGCGAAAGCTAATCTGGGGTATTACTTCATGGATACAACAATCATAATCATAGAAAACGACTCAAAAGAGACGTTTGTTCAAAAGATATGTTATCATTCATTTAAAATTAGAGTTTTACAAAGGTAGATCATAAAATCTAGTTACATACAATGTGAATGATAACAAGTTTTAGCCATCTTCAAGTCCATGCCACTCCGTGCCATAAGTTGCTCAATTACCTGAGATAAACATGCTAAAAAGTCAACATAATGGTTGAGTGAAATTCATAGGTTTGAAATGTAATAGTTGAATACAAGTCATCATAAGTAATTGTTATAAAAGCAGTGTCATAGTAATGCGTTATAGTGTCGTATTGGGTTACGTTGTTATACACATGTTATTTGTAATAGTTATAACGAATACAATTATCATGGGAAAATGGTATTGCATGTATAATGTTATGGTATAATTGCGTTATTGTCTCGTCTAAGCTCATGGCACACAAACTGACTAGTGTATATATATACCCAAATTGATGTGATATATATATAGAGAGATAATGGCCCTCGGTGTAGGTAATTGCCATATACCTATGAAATTCAAATATAGTGTGTTTGGTTACCTATCCGGCTAACACAAATAGGATTCGTCAATCCCGATAGATCTATCCACAATATTCGCGTTCACTTGTAAATGATTATTGGTCCATGATAATGAGGGACTTTTGGCATAAGTAACTTAGACATTAATTGTAATGGTATATCAGGTTTGCATATAGTCTGAAAAAAACACTTGTATTTGTAATTTATAGCATGTATCCCCCTCACTGGTTTATGAAAACATTAAAGAGATTAAAAAGTGAGGCTAGGAACTCACTAAGTCTTTGAAAAGCAATAACATTGTTATAAGATAAATAAGTATGTAAAAGAGTTTGTAAACAAGCATGTATCCCCCTCGCGGGTTTATAAAACAAGTAAATAAGTAAAGGCGAGGTTATGAACTTCACCTGATAGGTAGTTGTAATAATTATTCCAAAATGAAAGCAGACGACCTTATCACAATCTTAACATGGAAGGTTAATATAACAAAATGATAGTAAACAACCACGTCACGCAACCTGAGTAAATATGTCAAGTCTTAGGTAGATTATACTCTTAAGGGTGTAGGAGAAGGTATGAAGATCATAGAACCTGGGTTTGAGCTTATAGCTTGGAAACGGGTCAAAATTGGGACTTTTGTACTCGTACGCCTAGAATAACGACTCCAGGGGTTCTTTTCTTGGTTTCTTTTGCTTCACTTCTGATCTTGAGACTTCTTAGGACTTCTTAGGACCTCTTAGGAACTTCTTTGAGCAAAGGATTGCTGCTATAATGGGTTATAGAGGAGGAAGTGGAGGATGAGTTGAAATGAATGGTATGCGAGTCTATTTATAGTGTTCAAATGAACTTGGTGACCAAAATTAAGTAATGAGGTGTCTCATTTATGTAGTGGCTGTGTTGGAGAGTCTATGAGGGTGATGTGGTGAGGCTATGGTGGTAAAATAGGTCATGTGGAGATGGTTTGAGGTGGTGATTTGCCACGACTGCCTTGGAGGCTAAAGGTGGATATGTGGCTTCATTAGCAACCATGGAATGTGTTAGACCTGCTTGTAAGCTGCTATAGGAAGCAAGGAGGTGAGTCATGAGGTGCTTAGTTGCAAAGAAAGTTTCAAAATCGGTCCAAATGCAAGATTGTAGGTCGCAGGTAAACTAGGGCTCAAAATGGGTTTTCAAGCTTGCATTTCGAGTACTCTTGTGATATAATGATAGATATATGTTCACAAGACTTGTATTAAGTATTATTAGCAAGAATTGATAAGTGGTTCGAGTTTAAAATAGGTGAAAACGAGTAAACGGGTCCAAAGTCAAATTAGGGCACGTTTAGGGTTTTTTGGATTTATTTCGTGTATAATTGAGATGAAATGATGAAATGATGATAGAATATGATTGATAATGTTGTAAATTAAGTTATTATAACTTATTTGAGTGTTGATTTGAAGTTAAAAATGGATAAATATCGAGAAACGGGTCATGGTTTAGTATTTTGCTCGGGTTAGGGTTTCTAGGTTTCATTTCATGAAATATTATGAAATGAGGATGATTATGGAATGTAAATGAAGTATATTACTTGCTTGTAACTTGTACTTGATGGATTATACAAGTTTCCTTAGTAAAACGGAGGTAAAACGGCTATTTTGGATGTCATGCATTAATGACTTATACATTATGCTTTAAAGGACTTATACCTTATTTTGGAGGGAAAGTATATTCAAATGAGATGTTATATTACTTGTATATATGTTTTAGTAGCTTGTACATTCGCTTTAGATATTAATCTTTCATATAATTAGGGTTTAGAGGTATATGATAATGGTTTAAAGCCCGTTTTGATATAACGTTGTGAATGGTACATTATATGAGTAATGTACTTTGTAATAATGATATTAAGGTATTATCTTGACATGTTATGATGTTTGCTTGACATATACGAAGATAGGATTGATATAGGTAGGTTGCGTGAGCTTGTTAACTTTATATTTGCAAGGTACGTTGCATATTGAGATATTGGTAATGCAAGTAATGTAATAAAGCGAAAATTTCCCCATACAGTTGTGATTATAATAAAATAGGTTGATTTTGCATTTGATGAAAATTCTGGGTTGTTATATAAGCGCCCTGAAGCGTACACTTCCCTATGACATTCGGTCCGAGTTATGCTCTGATACCAAATGTCGAAACCCGGAACCACTTTCACTTCACCATGGTAACCAAGAAAATAGAAAGAAGATGATAAGAAATAAAGAGAGAAGTTTAGATAGAGAAACAATAGAGAGAAAGAAAGAGAATGGTTGATTACTAGTATGTGAAAAATACAAAGAGAACCAACACCCTCTCCACACTTAGAGAGGGGTATTTATACCAACACTTGGAGTGTGTGGTTTAATGCTAATGGGTCGGGCTCGGGATTACTTGGGCTTTAGCCCATAACATATACAATATTAGATTAAATAACGAACCCGATACCCATAACTAGCCTATAACAATATATATTAAATAAATACTGAAGCTTCCTCATTGAGTGACCGAGCTTTCTTGTTCGACTTAATATTTTGAGGCTAACAATATCCTTCGAAGCGAGGTCTTAAACCTTGAAACGAGCTTCCTTGTTTGACTCGATATTTTGAGGCTAACAATCTCCCCCCGAAGCTTGGGTTCTGATAGATTCTGAGCTTCTATGTTCACAGTCATAACATGGTCTTGGATTTCTTGAGATTGCTTTGACATTGAGTTCTTGAGTCTTGTTCTTGGTCTTTATCTTTTTTGTAGGCTTGTTCCTTCATGCTGTGTGATCTTTGATCTTGAGCCTTTTCTTGTTGACTTTGTCTTTAATTCCGAGATCTTTAAATCTTTTCCTTGTTTGTCTTTATCGTCTTTTCTATCTTGCGATCTTGTGCCTTTGACCAACATGCTCATACTATGCATCATCTTGAAAGCTTGCTAACAATCTCCCTTGACAATCTTTGTCTTGATAATCTTGATATCTTTAAGGAAGATCTTGAATATCAGAGTTTGCGAAAGTCTTTGTAATTAATTCTTGAGCTTTCTTGAATCTTGATTCTTAAATCTTGATGCTTATAGTATGTCTTTGTAGCATGAACATGAGCATGTGGTAATGAATCTGACTCTGCTAGAATAAGGTGTCTCTATCTCCATCTTTATGTTAATCCTGAAATAAAGTAGTTAGAAATAAAGCGTATGGACGAATATGGTTTTGTCATTCGCCCAGATTTGGTTGGACTAACCTTTGGTTCTGTGAGGACCAACCTGTGATCAGGTAGATTCAATTTAGAAGAATCTCCTTGACAGGATTTCTAGCTTTAAGCGTAAGATCCTCCAACACTGATGTATTAGATTCACCATGCTAGCTTGTTCTCAATATCAAAACGTCTCAAAGCAGACAACACGATATGAGTAAATTGGTTAGTTACTTTCTTACCGATTGTGTCGTCAATTCATGTACTGGAACAAGTTTGATTCTCATGGAATCGCATCATCGTTTCTTTCCAGTTGACATAATTTTGATTCATATAGAATCGCATAAGTCACCTACCAAGAGCTTGTTTGATGTTGGCTCAAGCAGGATTTCCATCTTCACGGTAAATACTTAAGTATCACTCGGATGTTCTGGAAAAATCACAAGGATAATGCGTAGGACTCTTGTTAACAACTTGTGAACTTATTGATGTTCAACAAGTGTTTGACATGGAATGTGTCCTAATGAGATTTATTTATTGATCTCTTGGCTCTAGACTCGATTAGTGCATTTTAGTTTTAGTAATTGGAGGCTAGAGCAGACTGCCACCTATTCAATATCAACAATCTCAGAGTGAGATGTCAATAGATAACGTGTGTATCTCTGTGACAAATGAGACAAGTTTCTGTTAAGAAAAATTCGAATGGCTGGGAAGGGTTGTGCATTGGATCACTAGGTTCATGACGTCTTTCTTCAATATTAGAATTCATCTTTGTGAAAACCGATAGATTATGTATTAACCCGGCTTCTGCCTAAGGTGTAGGGAGCACTTCTTTCTTTACACCCTTTATCCATACATTTGTTTTTAATTCTTCAACCCCTTCAATGCTTACCAAGATGTCATTACTAACACCTTGTTGTGATTGTTCTAGTGTTAGCTCAATCTTAGTCGGCATTATTCCCTTTACTCATTCATCTCCAATCATACCTAAGGACTACTATTTCTAACTATGGAGTGTCCTTAGGTAGATCTCTCCAGTTCTGGTTGGATCATAGGACTAATATTAACCTAACCACCTTATGACTTCAGAATCATCGTGAAATTAAGATGTTGTTGGGTATGAGATCGTAACCATAAAACCTTTTTCGAAGAGTATAAACAGCACTTTGAGTCGTTTAGATCACTTATTATTTTCTAAATCACATTTTAATTACATTTCTCCCCTTATTTTAAATACTAATGCACTTAGTTTTTGAAATACTAGGTGATTAAAATTTGACTTGAAAATTCTATGAGGAGAAAATTGTTACAGCATGAGTTATGTGGAACTGTTCTTCTTGCTCCCCCTCAATTTCACATATATGACACCAATTGAGAGAATAGGATTATGACTTTGTAAATTCCATGTGAAATTGAGTTTGAGCTACTTGTATATGTTTTAACAAAATGAGTGTTTAAATATTATTAACATTTTAACATTTTTCATTTGTTTAAATATTTTGAAATATTTTAGACATACAAAACAGACATGTTGGTATGTGCCTAAACGCATTAAAACTTGGTTTTAAAAGCTCCCCCTCAAAAATTAATTCACTTATAAAAAATGATTTAACTTTTGAAAGATGCATGAGGAGGGAGTGTCTAACACATAATTCTGAAAGATTTTGAAGAACCTTTTGAGAAATTCTTGAAGAATTATGTTCAATGTGTTTTGAAAAACCAATGTTACTTGAGCTCGAAAGACTTTGAATGTCTTTAGAATTGACATTTTATGTCAGCTCAAGTCCGAGAAGTTGTTATCTTCTCGTTGTGAGGATAAATGTACATAATTGTACACTTTCCTTTATTTAAAGACCGGGTTGTTATCTATCATTTAATAACAAGCCATTGACTTGAGCTACAAAACTTTGAATGTTTTGTTGAATAGCTCAAGGCCGAAAAGATTTCTCTTTTTGTTGTTAAGGATAAATGCACTGAAGCGTACATTTTCCTTTTCTTTGAAGAACGGGTTATTATCTGACATTTAATAATAAACCATAAAGAAAATTAGAAATGACATGTTTTGAAAGCATTTGAAACTCCTGTTCGAACTTCATTTACACGCCCGTGTCGATGTTAATCAACATTTCTAGGTACGTAAATGTTATCGATTCCAAGAGACATGTCGAGAAGATTCTTTTTGTGAAACATTTTCTGATTTTTTGATTTTGTATTTTTATTTTTGAAGTTTTATATTTTTGTATTTTCTTTTTCAAAAATATTTTCTAACATAATTAAAAATGAAATGTTTATACAAAGAAGATGTTGATAGAATATTTACATTAGATGGACCCTGTGAAGAGATGGGTTCAGAAGCCATTGAAGTACCTGCACTCAAAGAAGAGTTTGCAAAAATAACAGTTTTAGGATTATGTGTTTTCTTTCTAATGGTGAAGCACTATCGTTCGAGTTGTATCGGGTTTCAACTGGCTTTTTAATGGGAATCCACTTAAGACCAACTTGATTAAAGATTCTACCCGTTGGTTTCCATGTAAGACCAGATCTAAGAGGCGTTGTTTTCAGATACACATTGGAGGACTTATTTGGAGAATACCTTTGTCCTATGGGGATCTGTCTACCATGATTCTTAGATTCGCTTTTCTTTTCTACAGGTATATATCTCTTTGTTGTCTTATGGGATTGTGCATCCTTTTTCTGTGCAGAGGCACAAGAATTTACCTTTGAGAGGTATTGTAAGATGCACTCATCGTGATTTGCACTGTAAATGCATTTTTTGCATGTAGGACATGCCAAGTCTTTTGACTTCAAGGAAGGCTTTTGATTCCTAGGTGGTTCTGCTGTGTTAACAGTTTTATTCGATACACGACTACTCATGAAAGGTGGCCAATTCCTAGGTTGTTGATTAAAGTTCCTAGGTTTTAGTTTGTTACCATTAGCAGTGTTTGGTAATCTAGCAGATTGTTGCACACTAGGTTTGGTATTCAATGCTTTGTCTTTCTGAAGTTGTGCCTTTTTCTTAGCTTCCTCTAGGTAGTAGTTATGAACCATGTCATTTGAACCTACAGATTCCTTTGTTGACTGAAATGACACATGCTTTGGGCTATTCCTAGAAGGGCCAGGTGCATTCACATTATAAGGCTTAGCAAAAGACAATTTTCTAACTTGAGGCCAAGAATGTAGAGTGACCGGTTTTGTCAAATCATGTGACACACCAACTTGGGAAGCAAACCGATGTCTTGGCAATTGGGATCATTTAGATTTATACGTAGTTGGTTGTCTTACCACTGGTTGATTTCTGATTGGTTGCAAAGGCGGTTTCCCCAAGATTGATTATTTTCCAAAATTAGTATCCACCCTCTTACCTTTCATCTTCTCAATGAGTTTCTTTAACTCACTTATAGCAATGTTCTTGTCTTGCTGTTGAGCTTTCAAATCTTGTATTTCGAATTATTGTTCACGTTCTTTTTTAAATACATTTGACGCTTTTTCTTTGCAAAATGTGTCATTTTTCATTTGTTCTTGACATTGTTGTAAAGTGAGTTCAAGAAAAATCAAGTGTTTTTCTAATTTAGCAAAACTTCTTAAAAGCTCATTATAAACCTCTTTACTAACAAATTCAGTTTGTTTCGAAAGCTTTTGTGCAAGACATTCACATTCTTTCACTTTATGAACATATAAGCATTGCAATTTAGCATGAGTATCTAAACCAGATAACGAAGGCAAATAAGAACACATAACATCGTTAGACACACATTCTTGCAATAGCATATCATACATGTTTAAAAATTCTGCCTTATCAGATTCAAGTTCGTCAATTTCTTTTTCAAGGGATTCAACGTACTTTAAATTAGCATGCATTTCTTGCTTAAGTTCATGAACAAATGCGAAACTATCATTCTGTGTCTTAAGGGCAAGAGGCATCAAATGTCTTAATTAGGATTTGCATATCATGAGCAGTTGGGGCTCGAAGATTAAGATGATCCTTTGAATGTTTTACCCAAGGTTGATCGACAATTTCTCTAAGATGATTTATGTTGTTTGTCATGACATTATATGCTTGTCTACTTTTGCTTATTGACTTGGAAACAAGTAAGAAATCAATTTTTTGAAAATATTTTGTTTTGTTTTCACAAAAGATTTTCTCCACATTTTCTTCCTTACTTCATTTGCGTGAGCCAACTGTATTTGATATTCCTGGGTCGGGGGCTTAAAAATTCATAAAGACTATTTAACTTTGTGTAATCATAGGGTTTCACTAAGTCTTTATTCAATTTTGATCGGCTCTCTCTTTCAAGAGTCAGTGTCTCTTCCCTATCGGGGACGAGTCTGTTTGCAGGATTAGATTGGTCATGTGGGATCTCATACCAACACGGTATCTCAGATTGAGCCTTTTTGAGATACTTAGGATTGGCAAAGGTAGGTCTTTCATTAAATGTTAGGCATTTGGGTGCTAACATATGAATGGTTTGGATTGATTGACTTCTTTTGTAAACAATTTCATTCAAAAAATTTAATTAGTTTTCCATTGAAATCTTTTTGTCAATGTCTTTTTCTTCTTTAAGCTTTAAATCCGTTATTACCTTTGTTTTCTCTTTGACAAGACCTTCGTAATGTGACTTTGTTAAAAGACTTTGTTTGACTAACTCATCGTGTTTCTCTTTGACAACTGAAATTTCATAGGCTTTAAGTTTTAAACCTTCTTTGATGTCAATCTCTTTTTGAGTAAGTTGTCCTAGAGTTTCATTTAACTTACGTTCAAGTTTGTCATTGTACGGTCATTAAAGGCCTTGTACCTCTCAAACTCAGTCTGTTTGTTTTGAAGTGCAACTAGACAACTATCCCTAACACTATTAGACTCCCCCAGAGTTCTACTAGTTTTAGCAAGAATATATTTGCACTCAGTCAATTATTGAGTCAATGATGTATTTGCGTTCCTTAATTGCTTTTGAATCTTTTTGTTTTCATCAATATCAAGTTTTAAATTTGCAATTAAGTTAGCAAGCACAACACGCTCATCTTCATGATCATCAACATTTTGATCATCCTTGAATTCATTATTACACATATCTGATGAATCAGGTGTTGTATTGCTATCAACCTTTTCCATTAAAGATGTGTTATTCATGTTTTTAGGTTGCTCAGAATGTTGAGTTTCAACAGCAAACACATTATATTCAACAATATAAGGTACCTCAAGCATTTATTCTGTGTCATAGGAAGGTCTGATATCCGTATCATCCCAATAATTGCTTTTGTCATTGCATTCATTCCTTGACCTGCTGCTTTCATCTCTAGATGTGTTGCTTTGATTCTCTAAACTTTGATCATTCCCTTTGTCAGATACAATCCCACTGCTATTTGTGTCTCTCGAATAAGCATTTGATGCTTTAACCTCTTGAACTGTGCATTCTTGAATCTGCAACCTTTTTTTCATCCAACCTTTTCTGAATCGTTTGTGCATGAATGATTGTTTTGAGCATATATTCTTTAATGAAATCAAAGTTTTTGAGTATTGTTTCTTTGAAGAGTTGAGGTTCCATGCCAGTATATGCGTGAAAGTCCTTTCTTGCATACGTACCATCTAAACTTGAAGGCTTTATTAGCACGGAGGTGAAAATTTTCTCAAATTGTGTCTTGAGCACTCTAAAGGCATTCTGGCAGTTGGACTCAAGAATAGTTTCTTTGGTAAGTTGTTGTTCCAGTGTATCCATGTTCTGAGAGAACGTTCTTGTGAATGTGTCAACATCTTCACCAAAAATATGACTAAATGCACGTTCAAATTCACTTTTAGTGATGCCTTGTTCAAGTTTCCGTGTGAAATTTGATTTAAGTGCACTAAGACCGTTTAGGCAACTACCTTTCAAGATCTTTGCTCGTTTTAGCATTTGTTGCATGTCTTGTTCATCTGAATACGAACACGAAGATAAAGTATCTTTCGTTTCCATTTTACCGTGAATTGTGAAGTGAAAATGATTTGTAGGATCTTAAGTAGGTAAAGTGATTGTTGTTGTGGATTGAAATCAATTAACGTTCACGGGATTTTACAAATCTTTGATTAAAACCGAGAAAAGAATCGTATCTTTCGCGGGATTTTACAAAATCAAGAAGAAACCGTTGTGAATGAAAAAGTAGATGTTGTTGGTGGTGAAATCGTTGTTTGTTGTTGTTGTTGAAGTACGTGAGCTTTTGTAACGATTAATGATCTTAAAACGATGACCGGTGCACAAACTTTGAGCTTGAAATGATTAACGGTTGATTAAAACTCAAATAGACTAGTATCGGTGTAATTTCATACAAACTTGAGTAGTGTTAAAAAGTTAAAAAAAAAACAAACTAGAATGTAAACTACAAATATAAAAAAATTAATTATAAAACTAAAAAGTAAAAAAGATTGAAAGTAAAAGGTTTTATTTAATCTTGTTTTAAAAAGCAAAGGGTTAATAGTAAACAAGTTAAAATCTAAAGGTTAAAAATGAAAGTTGTTTCTAAGTTGAGGGGCCAAAAGTGCAAAATTTGAATTATAATAAACTAAAAACTTGTTTCCCTCTCAATTTTTTTTCTTATTCGTATGAATATCACAAATATGGTATCGTATATATTTGATCTTATGAACTCATACGGTTATCGTCAGTAGCAAGTAAAAACACCAGGCGAAACGAGTTCACGATCACGATGGTATAAGTTAGAAGACCCGCGATCAACCGATACACGAACCCGAAAAACCCGAAACACCTCGAAATGCCTCGAAACAAACTCGTATGAATTTGTATAAACCTCCTAGGTATTTAACATGTATAGTTCGCCTATTAGAAGGTGTATAATTCGCCTTAGTTCACACGTATAAATCGTCCTCGTTTTTTCTTTAACGTATAAATCGTCCTAGTTAAACGTATAACTCGCCTACATACACACACGTATACTACGCCTAGGTAATGGAATGGTATAGTTCGCCTATGTGATGTGGTATAGTTCGCCTGTATTGTCGATGTATACTTCGCCTACACATGAACGTGTATAGTTCGCTTGAAGTGCCAATGTATACTTCGCCTGAATGAGACAAAACGTACTATCGTCCTTGTTCTTGCCTTGATACTCAAATTAGCAAACACGTCGTTGTCTTTGCCTCAATAGATGCGACCAAAAACCCAACTTTTTGGACCACAACACTAACCAACAAAACGTCCTTGCTATGTCAAAAGCTATAAATGTAGATCTTGGTCTCTTTGATGTTTCAAACCATGGGCCACAAAACAAGAATAAGCTAACCAGAAAAAGCTTGTAAATAAGTTGGAAAATAAGCTCTTTTACCATGACATAAGCTACGAAAATTTTATAAACGTGAGCTAGTAGAGGTTTTCAAGAAGAAAAGGAAGCAGCTTTTTTGTTTATGTGAAGAAGATGTGAGAAGAAAAACAAAAGTTGAAGACCCACTTGTCGTTTGTATATAAACTATGACACGCACACTATTTAAATTTCTTAAAAGAAACCAACCTATTAACGACAATATTAAATAAAATAAAAAAACGAGCCGAGTAAGTAAATAAGCCAATAAGTCGAACAAAGAAGCTAAAATAAGCACAAACCAAAATACCACAACAAATCACTAAACCCACCCGAGGCTCTTGATACCAAATGTCGGTAACCACGAACACTTTCACTTCACCATGATGAACTAGAAAATAAGATAGAAGAGAAAAGGAAGAATTTTAGAGAGAGAAACAAGAGAGAGAAAGTAAAGAAAAGAATGGTTGATTACAGTGTATGAGAAAATATAAATGAGACCAACACCCTCTCCACACTTGGAGTGGGGTATTTATACTTACACCACATGAGGCTTGCATGCCTATGGGCTTTCTATGGGCCAGGCTCGGAATTACATGAAATTACTTGGGCTTTAGCCCATAACACGTGACCGATTAGATTACATAAACGAGCCTGTTTACCTTTTCTAGCCTATTACAACATATAACTAATTAAAGACCGAAGCTTCCTCGTTGAGTGACCGAGCTTCCTTGTTCGACTTAATATTTTGAGGCTAACATAATGCTTTTGTTAAACTCTTACCTTATCATTCAAATCAACATAAATAGTATCTTTGTATCTTTCTAAAAGATCACAAAGTGGCGTTTCACGACCATGGACTATACGCATTTACCCAAGTTATATTCAGAGGAACCTGATTAAATTCTCATTATAGAGAAATTTATAAATTAAACAACAAACTATTTCATGATCAACATCCATACCGTATCTTCATGTTAACAAATAGAGTAAACAGAATTTTAATAACTAATGACAAATAGTGTAAACAGGTTTTGGAGCAGGCAACAAAGTGTGGTTGAGAGCTTAGGAAAGTATGACGTGCACCTGTTATTGTGGTCATCACAACTCTTTTGTAGCCCACTACGTATGCTCTAGCATATAATCACATTCACATTAATTTATTACGACCATGACTTTATTAGTATGCTCTAGCCAATACATCCCAGTAACTATTAGTATGCTCCGACCAATACATCTCAGTAACTGCATCAATTTTGGTTCATCCCACTATGCTATTACTTTTAAATGAGACATACCTGATTATATAAAGACCGAAAGCCGAATTTTAACTCATCGCTTACTTCATTATCTTGACCCATAATAATCAAAACGCGCAGCCCAAAACAATCACCACCTAATAAAACAAAGAGGTATCCGTATGAATGATTTGGTTATATACGCATAAAAAAGCACTAACCTGGAAATTAATAAAATAAAAACATAATATATAGACAATAATCAATTTGTAAATTAACTGTATCATAATAATTATGAAAATAAAATTAAAATAACAAAGTAAATCAAACATGCCTAACCTCAAAATGAATTGCTTGTTTAGATTGATTATAATTATATTCATCGTGTGTTGCGTAGGTTTATCGTGATGCAAAAGATCTGTGGTATATGTTCTTAATCATTTGGAACAAAATTAGGTTAGGGTTTTTGTTACACATATGGATTTGATGTGCTTGATGTTAATAGTGGTTTGGATCTTGAATCAAAATCGCCAGAGGATTTGATGTGGGTGGAGATTTAGTTAGGAATGTTTGATTTGAATCGGAGGAGAGATATTGTGGTGAAAGTTGTAACTGAAGAATTAAAGGCGAAATTGTAGCAAAGGTTTAAAGAAGCTGTTAATTGTCCAAAATACCCTCCGTGCTTACACTGTTATTGCTTAGTCGCCAAAATGTTCCCATATTACCCTTTGAGTCATCATTTCTAGTCAGCATTAAGTTGCCATCTCACCATGTCTAGTCATCATGAAATATTTCATGCCTTACCCCATATATAGGTAGAAATTAGTTTAATAACTAATGGAATATCTTCATACCACACAAAATTTATCGTATAGTTTGTCCCTCTTACAAAGTAGTACTAACGTACTATACAAGCCATAATCTATTACTCAATATAATTAAAGATCAAGTACATGCATCTTATTCTATGTAGGCAAGGAGAAAAAAACTGCATCGATGAGATCTGATCTCTAAATTCAATTTGATTGGGGAATTCTCAAGTTAACCGAGATCGGGGATGAAATGAGGATGGGGATAGCATAAATCCTCGACTCAAAACTTTTCAATATACAAATATATATAAATTATGTGTTTATTAATACTACATGTACTTGCATATGTATATGTATATGTTAGTACGTATTGAAAAGTATTATACATGAAGTCTATTTGTATTTATATGTAATATTTAACGGATCAAATCTTTTAAAAATGTCAAACACTAACTACATATTATTTAACCAATGTTTTGTCTAAATACACGCATCCGATGTATAATATTTTTATATTATATGTGATGTTTCAATATTTACGATGCTTTAAAGTTGAATGACACTTACTTTAATCCAAGTATGTGCAATGTATGCTTTTTATATGTCAATTGTTTATATTTTTTATTAGTTATGTAATGTTGAATTCATAAGGGCGGAAAATCCTTGAATCCCTTTGAGGATCCACGATCCCCACTTGAGACGAGGATAGGGATGCAAAATGATTCTCCGATGAGGATGGGGGCGGGGATGGGGATGTGAGTGAGAAACGGGGATGAGGGTGGTATATACGATCCTCAATATTCCCCGACCATTGTCATCTCTAATTCTATGATGCTTATGCGAAAAAAGGAAAATCTTTCAGATGCAAAATATGGTGTTTGTTTATTAAAAGACCTTTAATTTGATTTGCACATTTTGATCTGGATTTGTGGCTGAAATATCTGAGTATGATTCCATCTTAATGTAAATAAACAGACTGAGAAATCTGAATGTAACTTACATAACATTGGTTTTGAAAAAAAATTGCATTAAATTGTTAGAAATTATTAAAAGTTTTTCAGTCATCATAAAACGCGACTTGATATCAACACAATAATACATGGGTTATGGTTGTGGCTACGTAGGTGGTCGACATGGATAACTCGTTTAATAAGGGGGTCAAATTTGGGTTGATATTCTCAACCCGTCAATAGATTTTAATTTAACGTTTCAATACTAAGAGCACCGGATGTTATGTTGTTATCGGATTGCTGTTATAGGAAAAAATGTTGTCACATGAGATTTTTTTCCTTATAACTCAACACAAAAACACTATCCTTCCATTTATGGTGTTATAGGACACTAATGGACCCCATAGTTGTTTTTATTCATTTATTTAAATAAGACAACACATTAAGCTAAATTTAAATTTTTACTAATAAAAAATAGAAAAAAGTACATAAAAATAAATGATAAATTAAAAATAACGATGCATTAAAAAATACAAATAAATGCTACATGATATCTTGTTAAAGGTCGTTGTGCACTATTTTATTATGAAGTTCTCTGTTTTTCTTCGATGTACCTCACATCGTTTGACCCAAGTACATTCGATATTCGGTTGTGGAGAAACATACAATTCATTAAATTCACTAGCTGTGAATTTCTTGATCTTTCAAATATATGTTATGTGTTATGATACCTCAATACATGATTCTTTGTAAGCGTGTTTTTTGGCACTTGTTAATCACGTGTGGTTTATTGTAAAATTCTGAAAGATCGTTTATAGCTCAAGATTGATTAGATCTTATTAATACCTAGGATGAACAAAAACAATGATTAATAACACGCAACAGAATAATAAAGAACATAATCCAAGTTATCACAATGTTTTCTTTATTGAACATTTCCCTATTACCCCAACTATATACTGGGCCCTACACCAACAAACTATGGTGTAACTATTCGAAAGCTCTCATCAGTCACTATACTAGTAAACCATCTAGACTCTCATTAGGAGAGTTCTATGTATCCATGGATGTCTAAAACCATATGCCTGATATCTCTTTATATACTAGAGATTTCAAGGCTTACATAAGAAGATAAGAACAAACAATATATTTAAAACATATAAGAATATCTTCTAATATCTTCTGTATCTTTATCTTAAAAGAGAGATCATCTGATATTTCAAAAATCTTTTATCTTTATCTTCATATTCTCCACCCTCTTGGAGAATTCTGTAATAACAATTTCAGTCCTTTTGGTTTTCATTCTTATATTTATTTTGTCTCCATCAAATCTAAAATCCCAACAATCTTCCTTATTGATGATGACCAAAACACCAAATCGCGTACCGAACTTCCCCTTAAATATAGAAGTTAAGATGTAATCATCTCTCTAAATGAAACAAAATCTTCAATGCTTCCCCTTGATTTAAGATCTCCTTGAACATGTCACCACACATAAATAAGTTGCAAATCAATAAACATGTAATCTTCTTCCTTTTTTTGTAATCATCTAATAGGGGTGTTCTGTAGATATACAACTTGGATCATAACAGCTACAAACCATATACCACAACTACTAATCCAGCATTCCAATACTCAAAATACCCTTCATGAAGTATAATGCGAAAAATGACTCTAAGCAGTAGAAACACAAACTAACAGTAGTAATAAATGACTAGCAGTAGTAACGAAACACTTCCCCTCAAGTGGTGCATGTAGATGGTTAAATATTTTAACAATAAGCTTCCCCTGAAACCCATATGTTTACCATCTCTTGAATCTCAACCTGTAGGCTCTCTGTAGTGATTCTACTTATGAAGAAAACAAGTATAACGCATTTGATTAAGAAGTTGAATCACTCCAAACTTGTGTCTTATGTCTTGCACTATCCACGTGACGCCAAACTTATAAATAAATCTGTGAAATATAAGTAGATCGCAACCTCTTGACAAAATCCTCATCTTCTATGAGACACATACTAAGTGATAGCAAATGTGAGCATTGAGCACCATAAGAAAAATCACACACCTTTGCTAGATTTTGACAAGTCTTCGTCACACATTGAGACGCTCGAACAAGTTACCATTAAAGTCATAGCCTGCAAAACTATACTTTAAGATATGATAAGACCCGCACTTATGAAACTCAACTACAACATCAAATAAGTGATAATCAATCATCTTTGTAATCACATCTTCAATAAATCTCTAAAAATACGAGCCATAAATCAATAATAATAAACTGTTATGAAAAAAGCAGTTCCATCCGAGATCCAAACGCGTCTGTTGTCCCATGTAGAACAAAGCTAGCAGTACAAAGTTCATTTCTCGGACGCCACTAGCAGTATTAAAAACTTTAACTCGAACATACTGTTGTTACCATCCATGTGCGAACCCAACACTATTAATCTTCAAAAATGTAGGAGGTACTTAGCACGTGATGACTCCCATTCACAACAACTACGTTTCTAACCAATTTTCGTCCAATACTGCTTCAGCCCACATAGGATTAATCTCATATCAGCCCATCAATTATTTTTGGCCCATGGTGTTTCATATAGAATCACTCAGCCCAAAATACTTTTGTCATTTATTCGGCCCATTTCGGTTTATAATCCAAGAGTCCAAGTTGACCATTAAACTTCCGTGAATAGCAAATTCATTCGACCTATTAAGTATAGAGACATACTGGAAACTTTTTGCCTGCTACAAAAAAATAAAGAAACGAACGTGCCATATGTGGGAATCGAACACGTGACCATGAAGAAAGAATATTTAACAACACCGGCTTCACCAACTGTGCTAGATAGCAAGTTGTATTATTCTTCACTTTATGTAATATTAATTCCTTCTTTCATTGCTTAGCAACAGATTATCCGTCACAAAATTGTTGCTAATTCATCGCTAATCGATGATCTCTTTCCTCCCATTTATATTAGTGACAATTTTTTTCCTGTCGCTGAACTGTTGCTAATCATATTGCTCCTTCCTCCCAAGGCCTTTTGTGACACTTATTCTGTCAGCATTTTGTTACAATGCTGTTGCTATACCTTGGCAGTACAAAAATAAAGGTAGCAGTACTAATATATTTTGAGCAGTACTAAGTATTAAAGTCATCAAAACCAAGCATTATTAAACTCAGATCAGCAATATACATACCAGCATGTATTCAAATAGTAGTATTATAACTTGATAGTACTAAAAATTCGTTATGGCAGTATTAACTTTCGAGAGAAGCAGTATTAACCATGAATACCTCCAAGCAGCATAATGTCACTTTGTGAGTAGGTTTAGCAAATCGTTTGAGCTCAAATACCAGTAACCTTAGTCCTTTCATCTTGTTCGTTGAACCCCAATGACATGCTGCTTCTTAATTCCTTGTACCCTCTTGGCATATTAGCAGCAACAAAAAGATGAACGAGTAGTAGTAATCATCACGTCCAATAACAGCAACAATAAACAATATGAACCTGATCGCCCATGACATCATTAAATCATTCAACAATACATAACGACCACCTGCTGTAATTCGTTGTTTCAACATACGTTAATCCAGTGACCACAAATATCAACTCATACCTTTGCACAAACAGTATAAAGCTTCCTTTTTCATTTACCTTGAAGCCCATCAATGACATGCATTCACCAGTATTAATATTCCACGAACATAGTAGCATCAGCAGTATAAACATATATACGGAGCACTAATACCTTCTTTTGAACACATGAATTCGAACAGTATTAACATGTAAGCAAACTGTTTTGACTATGCATTCGTTGGCAGTATGAACATTCTGTGTGCGTCACATCCTAACAGCAGTACATATCCTTGTGCGAACAATTTATAAACAAATACATGTGCAACTGCCATATATAAAAGATCTCTTTGTCGTCCGATCTTTCTTTATTTATTATAACAAAATCACTTTGTCTCCACATATCTACTCCAAAGAACACGCTAACAGATCATGCAATAATTCCAACATTGCCTTCTCACGTATGTGCATTCTTTCCTTTTATCATGTTTAGGAAAGTCAATAAACCAATCAATGTTTACCCTTTTTGCTTCTTCTCCACGTCAATATCAATTGATCCAATAGCTGCTGTATCTTTTCATATATTCATGTGATAATTACTTTTGAGAAAACCTTACGTGTATTAGGGTATTGATCTTCTTATCTCCATACAACCACGACCATTGACTAACTGTAATATGAACAACGTGAACCATAACCATCATGTACACAGCAATCAAGAAAGAAGAAACATGTACGATTAAGAAAGAATTGGAGATCATTTTTCTCTATGTATGTTATGTTGTTATCGGATTGCTGTTATAGGAAAAAGTGTTGTCACATGAGATTTTTTTCCTTATAACTCAACACAAAAACACTATCCTTCCATTTATGGTGTTATAGGACACTAATGGACCCCATAGTTGTTTTTATTCATTTATTTAAATAAGACAACACATTAAGCTAAATTTAAATTTTTACTAATAAAAAATAGAAAAAAGTACATAAAAATAAATGATAAATTAAAAATAATGATGCATTAAAAAATACAAATAAATGCTACATGATATCTTGTTAAAGGTCGTTGTGCACTATTTTATTATGAAGTTCTCTGTTTTTCTTCGATGTACCTCACATCGTTTGACCCAAGTACATTCGATATTCGCTTATGGAGAAACATACAATTCATTAAATTCACTAGCTGTGAATTCTTGATCTTTCAATATTATGTTATGTGATATGATTCAACAATACATAATTCTTTGTAGCGTGTTGACTTGTTAAGCACATGTGGGTTATTGTAAATTTCTGATAAGATCGTTTATAGCTCAAGATCGATTAGATCTTATATATCTAGGATGAATAATAACAATGATTGATAACACGCAGCAGAATAATAAAGAACACAATCATAGTTATCACAAGGTTTTCTTTATTGAACGTTTCCCTATTACCCCAACTATAATTTGGGGCTACACCAACTAACTATGGTGTACTATTCGACTCTCATCAGTCGACTATACTATGTAACTATCTAGACTCTCATTGGGAGAGTTCTATGTATCCATGGATATCTAAAACCATATGCCTGATATCTCTTTATATACTAGAGATATCAAGGCTTACATAAGAAGATAAGAACAAATAATATCTTTTAAACATTTAAGAATATCTTCTGTATCTTCTGCATCTTTATCTTTACAAGGAGATCTTCTGATATCTTCATCTTTATCTTCATGTGCTCCACCAGCTTGAAGATTTCTGTAATTACAATTTCAGTCCTTTTGTTTCATTCTTTTATTTATTTTGTCTCATCAAATCAAGAATCCCAACAATCTTCCCCTATTTGATGATGACAAAACAAACAAAGTCGTGTACGAACTTCATCATAAAGCCAAAGCTTCCCCTGAAGTTGAGATGTAATCATCTCCCTGAATGAAACAAAATCAAGATCTCCTTAAACATGTCACCACACATAAATAAGCTGCAAATCAATAAACCTGTAATCTTCTTCCCCTTTTTGTAATCATCTAATAGGGTTCTGTTAGGATGCAACTTGGATCATAACAAAAATAAAACTACAAATCATTATACACCACTACCAATCCATCATTCCAATAACTCAAGTACCCTTCCATGAAGCATAATACGAAAAATGACTTTGGAGCCCAGTTAGAATTATAACACTAGCTGTTGTAATAAGATCAGCTCAGTAGTATGAATAACACTTCCCCTCAAGTGGTGCATGTAGATGGTTAAACATTTAATCAATAAGCTTCCCCTGAAACCCATATGTTTACCATCTCTTGAATCTCAAACTCTGTAGGCTCTATGTAGTGATCACTGATGAAGAAAATAGAATATAACGAATTTGATAAAGAAGTTTAATTTCCCAAACTTGTGTCTTATGTCTTTGCACATTCCGTGACGTCGAACTTTATACCACAGACCAAAAGATTAGTAGACTACAATCTTTGAAAAATCATCATCTTCAATGAGATACACACTAAGTGATAGCAAATATACCGTTAGTAGCATCATAAGGTAGATTCGTACACCTTGATAGATTCATCATGTCTTTTGTCAACACCATTAAGCAAAACAAGCGTTATCTTCCTTACTATTTTGCAATCACCTTAAAAACTACGTTACTATCACTTCATGAATTATCTTGTTCTTACCTTATGAAACCATTTTTCATCACATAAATTATTTTATTGACACCCCATGAGTCATTTAGCTATTTCCTTGTAAACCATCATACGATTTCTCACAAACCATTTTACTGTCATCCTATCAACAACCTTACATCCATCTTGTGAATCATTTTGTCATCTTATAAAACTATGTGATACTTCTTTATACATAACACAATTTTGACGAAAATGAGCATTGCATCGTTAGCCCTCAAATATACATAGCCTGATCACCTATGTATAATTTAGGAAGGACCTTGCCATACTGAGAGTAGTCACCATGTAACATTTGTCAATAAATCCATTTTTAGTTACATCCTTGAAAAGTAAAGTTTTGTGTGCGTATTCATAAAACGCGTTTACTTCGGGAAATCAAATTAGTAACCATAGCAACTAAGCAGACCTTTACTCCATCTTACTATAAAGTCGACATCATCTTATACCAAATCCTAAGCCGACAAGCCGAGACACATCACTAGTCGTCCTAGGACGATTCGCTATAAAATTTGCTCGCTATTAGAGAATTTACTAAACCATCCATTCAACATCAACATAATGCCTGTAAAACTTGGTAGTTTCGACGTCATAATCGGTATGGATTGGTTGTCAAAGTACCACATTGTCATTGATTGTGCCGAGAAGATCGTTCGTATTCGCTGGAGAAATGAAACCTTAATTATTCATGGTGACGAAAGTAATTAAGGAAACGGGACTCGTTTGAACGTCATTTCGTGCACCAAAACTCAGAAATATTTGTTAAAAGGACATCATGTCTTTTTGGCACATGTTACTACGAAGGAGACTGAAGACAAGTCGAGGGAGAAGCGACTTGAGGATGTACCAATCGTTCAAGATTTTCCTAAAGTATTTCTTGAAGATTTGCCGGGTCTTCCACTGACTCGACAAGTGGAATTCCAAATTGATTTGATGCCTGGTGCTGCACCTGTAGCACGAGCATCTTATCGATTAGCTCCTTCTGAAATGAAAGGATTGTCGGAGCAACTGGAAGAACTATCTGACAAAGGCTTTATAAGACCTAGTTCCTCACCTTGGGGAGCTCCGGTCTTGTTTGTCAAAAAGAAGGACGGATCATTTCGAATGTGCATCGACTATCAGGAATTAAACAAGCTGACGGTGAAGAATCGTTATCCACTCCCAAGGATCGACAATTTATTTGATTAACCACAAGGATCCAGTGTTTATTCTAAGATAGACTTGCGATCAGGTTATCATCCACTTCGAGTACGTGAAGAATATTTTCCAAAGACGACATTCAAAATTCAGTATGGTCATTACGAGTTCCAAGTTATGCCATTCGGTTTGACGAACGCACCAGCGGTATTTATGGATCTCATGAATCGGGTGTGCAAACCATATTTGGATAAGTTTATGATTATCTTTATTGACGATATACTAATATATTCAAAGAACAAGAAAGAACATGAAGAACATCTTAAGGCAATTTTGGAATTGCTTAAGAAAGAAGAATTGTATGCTAAGTTCTCTAAATGTGAATTTTGGATTCCCAAGGTACAATTCCTCGGCCACGTGATTGATAGTCAAGGCATTCACGTGGATCCCGCCAAGATCGAATCCATAAAAGATTGGGCATCTCCCAAGACTCCTACGGAGATACGGCAATTTTTAGGTCTTGCCGGTTATTATCGGAGATTCATCGAAGGATTTTCAAAAATTGCTAAGCCAATGACCAAGCTCACTCAGAAGAAAGTCGCCTTTGAATGGGGTGACAAGCAAGAAGCAGCTTTTCAGACATTGAAGAATAAGTTGTGTAGCACGCCTATTTTAGCTCTCCCTCAAGGAGCTGAGAACTTCATTGTGTATTGCGATGCGTCGCATAAAGGATTGGGTGCGGTGTTCATGAGAAAAATTATACTACTTATGATTTGGAACTTGGTGCAGTGGTGTTTGCTCTAAAGATTTAGAGACACTGCTTGTACGGAACCAAGTGTATGGTGTTCACGGATCATAAGAGTTTACAACACATACTTAACCAAAAGGAGCTGAACATGAGGCAACGTCATTGGTTAGAGTTGCTTAGTGATTATGACTGTGAAATTCGTTATCACCCGGGGAAAGCAAACGTAGTGGCCGATGCCTTAAGCCGTAAAGAATGGATTAAGCCATTACGGGTTCGAGCCTTAGTCATGACTATTGGTTTGAATCTCCTCAAACAAATTTTGGAAGCTCAAATAGAAGCACAGAAGCCTGAGAACATCAAGAATGAAGACATAGGAGGTATGATCAGGAAGGATATACCGAAGGAAAAGTTGGAACCCCGTACTGACGGAACTCTATGCTTAAATGGCAGGAGTTAGTTGCCATGTTATGGTGGTTTAAAGACTGTGATCATGCACGAGTCCTACAAATCAAAATACTCTGTCCATTCGGGTTCTGACAAAATGTATCAAGACATGAAAAAGCTATATTGGTGGCCCAATATGAAGGCTGACATCGCCACCTATGTTAGCAAATGTTTGACGTGTGCTAAGGTTAAGGCTAAACACCAAATACTATCAGGATTGTTGGTATAACCCAAGATACCTTAATGGATGTGGGACAATATCACTATGGATTTTGTCACAAAGCTTCCTAAGTCATCGCAAGGTTATGACACCATTTGGGTGATTGTTGACTGACTTACTAAGTCTGCAATCTTCATACCAATGAGGGAAACTGATCCCATAGAGAAGTTGTCAAGGATGTACCTGAAGGAGGTGGTCACGAGGCATGGAATACCTGTCTTAATCATTTGTGATCGTGACCCAAGGTTCGCATCAAATTTCTGGAGATCACTTCAGAAGGCTTTGGGGACTAACTTGGATATGAGTACTGTGTACCATCCACAAACCGACGGACAAAGCAAGAGAACTATCCAAACTCTCGAGGATATGCTACGTGCTTGTGTGATCGACTTTGGAAATGGTTGGGTTAAACATTTACCGTTAGTCGAGTTTTCATATAATAATAGTTGTCACGCTAGCATCAAGGCTATACCGTTTGAGGCGTTATACGGTCGAAAGTGTCGTTCACCTGTTTGTTGGGACGAGGTTGGACAAGTTCCACTCACCGGTCTAGAAATAGTTCAAGAGACAACCGAGAAGGTCATTCAGATCAAACAAAGAATGCAAGCCGCCCGTGACCAACAAAAGAGTTACACAGATTTAAAGCGTAAGCCAATGGAATTTCAAGTTGGGGATAGAGTTATGCTTAAAGTTTCACCTTGGAAAGGGGTCGTACATTTTGGCAAACGGGGAGAAAAACCTAGATATCTATGTAGGCTTTTTCAACATGTACATGTCTAATGTTGCATGGTATTTTAAGGTTTGATGGACATCCCTCAGTGATGATGGGGTTTCTAAGAAACAAGGATGGAATCGGGACACTCATTAGGTACTTATGATATGCTAGTTCGCCTCTAGTCGGGAATGTGTCAAAGTATCCTACTTCTAACCCTTCAATTGTCGCATTCCCCTCATCTTCAGGTCCTTTTTGTGAGAATCATCATAATTCCTAATTATTTCAATAAACATGACGTCTTCGTCGTCCCCCTTCGTGCAAACAAATTCTGTGTCGGATGATTGGGGAACCACGCCAGATGACTCAAGGAACGAATTGAGTTTACGAACCTTTTCCGTGATGAATGAAATCGATGGATCAGGTGGTGGGGGTGGGGTGGTGTCGAGGTTTTCAGGGTTGCTCCTCTCTTTTCGCTCTTTGTAACATTTCTCATTTTCAGGTCATTTCCCGACTCAATTAATATCATTATTATTTTTAGAGTTTTACGCGTTCTCTTTTAATTATTATCCTATAGTTAAATCGCGTAAAGAAAAAATCAACATTCAACGTAAACGGACATCAAACAAGTTAAAATTTACGTCAAGCAAGTGTTATATAATTATTATGAGAATTATTATTAACTTTTCATATTTTATTTTTATCGGTTACGTAAAACGTTTACGTTTAGTAATGAAATAAATTTAGGCATACCGGAAGCACCAATATCTATACTCAAACAAATACCTACAATTATACCCACTACACAAAAATTAACTCATTTAATCACCAAAATAAACCATAGGCGGGATATATGTAGTTATGCACTTGATAAATCATTTAAATCACATGTACCTTAAGCTAACTCAACCAAGTACCTTACATTGCACATGTTTCTAAAGATTGGAACATCAATAGTACCTCCCCACTAATCCCATGCGTCCATTATGCCTAGATAGGAGGAGAACACTTACATTTTCTTACAAGATTGTACCATTAACCATACTCCATAACTAAGGTTAGTTTAAGGTTGTTAGAGCTTAACCCTTCCTATATAAAGCAAGTAACCTATTCATTAAAACATACTCTCTCATTCACTAGAAATTTATCAAGCAAACTCTCTCCCAACACCATTAAACCCACGGTTCACTATTTAGGTATTAGGGTTTCATATAGATTTCATTTCTACAAAGCTACAAGTGTTCAAGCATTACTAGTAATCATATCTAAGGTGTTTGGGTTTAATTTGGAAGCTTGGGTTGTGGTTTAACAAGAAGTATACAAGAAAAGAAACTAGGGTTTTCTAGTGGGGTAATTCGAATTAGGGTTTTGTTTGTTGGGTTTGATCTTGTTCTACATTCATCCTACACTCATCTAACACTCAAATAATTTACATTTTTATATTCTAAATAGACAGTATTCAAGGGTTTTTCAAATCATAACAAGGTGTCCTATGAAGCTTGGTTTGGTCTAATATAAAGGGGTTAAAGCAAGAATAATGAACAACATTAGGGATTTCTATAAAATAAAATAGGGTTTTCTAGTACAAAATTTGAAATTAGGGATTTGTTTTAGGGTTTGATCTTGTTCTACATTCATCATACACTCATCTAAGGTTTATCTAAGACCATAATCTTTTCAATATATTAATTTCATGTTTTATATAATTGTGTATAGTTAAATCATCACCTAGGTTATCTTATTGAAGTTTATAAAATGAAATCATGTACATACATACATGAATTTATTTTATTTATGGTTAAGATGATGTTTTAAATATGTTAATATGTTTAAAACAAGGATTTACAAGCAATGGATAGTTTATATAATTATTTGCCAAGTTATGATTATTTATTTAATTATAAAGTTTAGATAAGTAAATAAATATGTTGGACAATTTTCTTGGATAATATGGACTGTATTTAGTGATATACACAATACTACAGGACTTAATTTATATACCATGGATGTTAATTTATAAATTAGAAGACTTGTGGTAACTTTATTAAGTTTAAAAGTGTATAAAACAAGTTAATTAAACTCTTAATTGTTACTGTTCATTCGAACCATAAAATAATTATTTTATATTTTATAAAAATAGTACTTCTCATGAGGATCGTACATGACAAAAAGAACATAAAAAATCCAAAATATAAACAAAAAGGAAGATAAGGGTTTACAAGGTGCAATTAGAGTAAAAAAGTATTTTTAAAAATGTATTTTATATATAAAAATCTATAATAAATTCGAACCTAAGCATAATACTTTATATTTTTCTTAAAAAGTACATATTTTTGTGATTCCAAAAATATAAGAAACTTGAAGAAACAATGGATAATGAATTAGTTATGGATTTTACATGTTTTAAGTGATTAAATATGTAAAAGTAACTTTATAAAAGTATTTTTATAAAAACTATATGAATTTCGAATCTGATAAAATGTGAACTTATGTTTATGATAAAATACAACTTATGAGGATTTTAAAACTATAAAGTACATTAAGAATGGATTTATAACAAAGAAGATACATTATTTACAAGTTTAAGTTAAAAAGTATTTTTATAAAAGTAAATTTATAAAAATATGTCACTGTTAACGACAGTGAATTGTTGGGAATTAATTTTCATAAATATATCTTTTAATTACGAAGACGTGGATATAAGAATCACTAAAAAAGACCGAGCGCAAAAAGCGAATGAAGTAAACCATAAAATACGATTTTAATAATTAAAGTTATAAAAGGTATTTTTATAAATTTTCATTTACTGTTACTGTTCATAACAGTATGTAACCATATAATAAATATAAAATTTGATTAGACTTTTCAAGTACGAATCCATACATATAAATAACGTTAAAAACGGGATTAAAACGAGAAAGATATGACGTTTTTACTAAAAGTAATATTTATAAATGTATCTAACCTTATAAATATTATTTTCTCAAACAAATAAATTATTTATATAATGAAATTATATAAATAATACATCAAGTGTTTTTGGCAAATGACAAATTGTTAGATCTATTATATCATTTTTACAATTGCAAATACAAAGGATCATTTATTTACAAGTACCAAATTAAATTGCTTAATTTGATTACATAAACAACCAACTTTTAGGGTGGTGATGCGTAACTATATAGAATTTATGTGGCATTGGTTATTCAAAGTACATAGTACTTACACGACCTATAATTACTTAGGTTGCATTCGGTCTTATCTGTGACGTTTCCATTCACTTGATTCGTATACTCTAGTTTATTCACTAAGGTGAGTTCATAGCCTCATATTTTACTTTATTAATGATTTACCACTTTTGGGGTTAGAACATGCATTGTTTTACAAACTGCGGAAGCAAGGTACATTTAACATAATTACTGTTTGCCCTAAGTAGCGATATACCCTCTGAGAACATATCATGAACTGTCAATTACTTTGTGTGAGCGCGAATGTTATAAATAAATCTATTTGGGGTTGACATCCCCGTTCGGGTGAGTAGCGCTCACTGTGCCGGTTTACCGGACAACGGACGTATACCATGTCGGTTTCGGATGTTGCGGGTTAGAACATCATCACGGGCAATGTAAGGCAAATTATTATTGAAATTCATACATTTCCGAGCTTCGGTGTCAGACTTAGGAAACTAATTACATTAGTGATGTTTGCAATCTGCTTGCATTATCATACACATGGAAATCTTGTGGTCCTACCATATATATTTATATAAACCTATGAATTCACTAACTTTATGTTGACGTTTTAAAGCATGTTTTCTCACGTCAATGAAGCACGAGTGCAAGTGATTTACATTGGGGAACTCTTTGGGGAGTCATGAATAAAAGATTTTGGAGTCATTACATCTGAGGATACATTTATGATCTAAAATCCTTGTTCTATCAAATGTTGAACATGATTAAGCCGTTTGCTTTGTATTAAACATTTTTAAAAAATCTAATGTATTGTATTTTAAACGACTCTTTTCAGAGGTCGTACTCATATCTTAATCTATTAGATCTATGAAAGTAACGCTCCAGATCATTATTCAGATGCGACCTTATTTGGGTGTTACATAAACGCCTAACATTTTTGTATAATAGCCTAACATTGACAGCAGTATAAATCGCCTAGCTTAGAAGGTATAAATCGCCTGGATTTGCAAAGTGTATAAATCGCCTATCACTTTCGGTGGTATAAATCGCCTAACAAAAAGACAACTTGTACTTGTACTTTTTTTGCTAAAGTTTTGGAGCTATGTCCCCTCCCTTTTTCAACCGTTGAACTATCATAAAAACAGCCCCTTTAAAAGCTTGAATAAGCACGAGATAAGTACTACTTTTAGGGCGCATAATAATATCCACACGAAAAAGCACACAATAAGCTAGAATAAGCTCGTTGAAAATCACACTTTTGCAAACTGAGAACCCCAAACAAAATAAGCAACCAAAAAGACTTTTAGCACAACCAAAAACAGTTTTGAAACCAAGAAAAATTAGCCATGAAAGGACTTTTTTTGGTGCAAAATAAGCTTAAACTTTAGAAATAAGCAAAAAAACTATAAGCTTTTGGAGAAAAGTAGAACCATAATAGATGAGACGTGTTGTTTGTTCCTAAATCACTCGAATAAGCTACACAACAAAAAGAAAAATCAAGACTAAGGCTACAAATAAGCTCAAAATAAGCTATATACCAAACCGCATAAGCCACTAACAACTCCTTTGCTCTTGATACCACATGTTAGCCATCATTTCACATACACATTACACGAAGATAATGAAGAGATTTTAGAGAGAGAGAAGTTTAGATAGAGAAAGAGGAAGAGAGGAAATGGTGACTTCTTAAGAGAGAAAATGAGAAGTGTAACCTTTGCCCTTTTTGTGTTCTGAATATTTCATTTATAGTCCTTTGACTATTTGACTTTTGTCAGTTTATTTAGATTTTTGTACCAAGTTGAAGGTGATTTTTTTATAGTATCGAGTGATGAATTGTGGTTTAGCTGTGAATAAAATCCTTTTGAAGGTATTATTGTGTTATTTGTATTCCGGGTGGTTTGACCCGTGAGTTTTGAGAAATGCCAAAAAACGAGTCTGACACGTCCGTTAATGTCCAGATGAGTTTTGAAAGGATTTAAAGTAAAAATATGTCGTGTAAATACTCTAAGTTAATGGAAAAGTTTTTTATTAAGGTGTAATAAAATGCTAAAGTTGAAGCTTAGGGGTAAATTTATGTTGGGAGTTACGAGTATTTAAGTGATCCCGACATGAAAAGAAAGACCTGACACCCCATAGGATGCCATCCGGTCAAGAAAGTCAAAGAGGGGAACAAAATGGCTATTTTCTAGCTAATGTGTCTAAACTTGTCTAAGTATATTCCTTATACCAATAACACTCCATTCATTGTCTATTTTATTTTAAAAAACCACATAAGTGTGTGTTTGTGTGTTATTCGGCCGCCACCTACACCACCACAATCCACCATAAATTTTCCAACTTTGATCGAGAACGTGATATAACCGGTGTGTACGAGTATTTGGTATTTCATTAAACAACGTTGGTTGTCCGGTTCTATGTCGAAATCTACATTTTGAAGATTTTCTTGTAAGTTTCAAATGTAAATTTCGTATGTCCTTTTGGTTATTTTGAGTGCATAGATGTTAGTTGTACAAGTTGATCGTCGTGAAACACATATTTGGAAGCGAAATAAATAAAAAAGAGGGTTTTGGTTCGCTGGATATAAAAGGAATTAAGTTTTTTGTAGTTTTGATGTTGTGGTTGTGATGGTTTAATAATATTAAGTTGCTAGATAGCTAAATTTATAAATAATAGGCTTTATAGCTTAATCGGGCTTATGTTTAAAAGCTATTTTCTTGGCTTATTTGGGCTTATATGCCACGAAAAGTTTTCCAAAATCACTAGGAAAGTGATTTTGATTATTTTATGTTATAGGTGTATTTGTCGGACTGTTTTTTGAGGTCCTTATGAAAGTAACCAAATGTGATACGTAGCTTGTATAGCTAATGTTTAAGCATAAAATACGTACTGTTTTGAGCTTATGACTCACAACCCCATAAGTCTATTTGAAATCCGTGGCTTAATGGGAGGTTATTGTCGATCCGGATTTATTTTCTAAAATATAAGTATTATGCTTATAATGTAGAAATGGGCCTGGTTTTGGACTTGGATCATATATTGAGTATGAATACATCTTATTGAACCGCTCGTTGGAGGCCTTAAAGTCCCAATAAGCGATATTAGTCGTTATGAGAGTTTTGACGACATTGGAAGTGATAAAGTTATTTACGAAGGATATTGAAACGATATTTTGGTGAAACCGTTTTTGGTAAACATTAAAGATTGAGATTTTTGGAGTTTTGTCGAAAAGTGTCGAATTATAAAAAAGTGTTGAAATAAGGTTGAAACCTTGGAATATCGGTGTAGAGGCGTACGAGTCATGTCGGTAAATTTTGTAAAAAGTTTACTTAGAAATTTTCCTAAAAACATGAATTTTTATTTTAAATAATAGAAATATTATTTAATTATTTTAGAGATATACACACTAATACTATAGATCTCTAGCGACTCAAAACAGAATACAAACAACTTAAGTAGAGCGATACTTCTAACTCTCGACACTACACACACACACACAGTTCACACGATCACGATACTCAAACACAGTACATATTCCCTGCCACGTTGTCTTTATCTAAGTTCTCTTCAACTAGGAGTAGAGCCTCTCTTATCCATCTACAACTCTATAGAACTATTTTCTCTTTGCGTAATCACTCACGAGATTATACTTCACTCCGCTCTATTTTATAACAGACATTATCTCTAGCTTAGAGTAGGTATATCACGCGACACGACTACACAAGCATCATTGATAATGAATATGAGACTACATGACTCTTCCGATTGTCACAACGCTACATCTACCACGTACTAAACTATACTATTAGGAGCGAATTGAGAAGAGATAAACGCAGTATCTTTCACCATACTCTGCTGAGCTTATCGGGAAGATAGTTTAAAACATTGAATGAATTAATTGGTGGACATTAAATGGTCTATGTCTGTGCGTGGCGGCGATTGCGTTGCTTGTGTGATTGATATTGGTGCTAAAGACTTGGTTGAGGTATGAGTCTTTTGTAGCCCCCTTGTAACTGTGTTTTCTGCTTGGGGAAAGAGTGATACTAAAATGTGTTTTGTAAATGAGTTTTGAATGAGATCTAGTGCAAATGTGGTTTGTTTTTGGGACAGGATATGTGCTTATGACTGTTATGTGAAATATTATGTGTGTATGATTGTTTGAAGCAGCTGGGTACGCTACCCCAGAATTTGCGTGATATTATGGGTGAGCGGATGTGTGACGCCTACCCAGTTTGTGTTGTGGTCCGGTCCCCTTAATTTAGTGCTCCAGCTGGTATGACCCTTTAGTGCTAAATGACATATGGTATATTGATTAGCAGTGAGCTAAGGTTGTTTGCATAATTCATGTCAAATAGCACTATTGTCCATTGTTTAAATATTAGCAAAACTTGGGAGTTAAGGTCAAACCTACGATCTCACCAACATTATTGTTGACGTTTTCGAGTATCATTTATCAGATAAGTTGAAAGAAGAATAGTTGGGTATTGTGTTAACAGACATAGAAGTATCCCGAGGGAAATCATCATGTGACAGTCTTGCTTTCTTGTTTGAGATTTAGATTCTAGGTTATTTGGATGTATTGTATTAAACTTTTTGGATTATGGACTCCGAGGCGTTTGAATAAGTGTAAGGAGATTGGGATTTAGTTCGCGATTGGGACATCACTCGAGGTAGTTCGAGGTTGATGGTCTTCATAGCACTTGAAGTTTATGCATTGTAATTTTCTCTATTTTGTATCTTGTGTTATGATTGATCATTATGTTTCAATCGCTCGAGTTTGCCCATTGTCGGGGCGGAGATAGATTGTGGTAATCAGAGCCAAGTTAAGTAAACTAGGTATATTGGAGCCTAGAACATAACCTAAGATCCGTTGTTTAGTTGCGTATATGATCTATGTGTGCGGTGTTCCGCTTTTGTTACTTTTGTGTGTTCGCGGTTTGGTGCTTTAGTTATGTCAGTCATTGAAATGTGTGAGCTCGATATTGAATATGACTGGGAAATGATGCGAATATAAGTACAGTGGCCAACATAGTTGTAAGCGTATCACAACTCACTCATACTTAGTAATGTTGTTCACATAAATCGATGTTGACACCGTAGGGTGGTGTTATGTGTATATCTGGGAAATGATACGAATAAAAGTACAGTGGACAACATAGTTGTAAGCGTATCACAACTCACTCATACTTAGTAATGTTGTTCACATAAATCGATGTTGACACCGTAGGGTGGTGTTATGTGTATATCTGTATATATAGTAAGATATTCTAAATATATGTGAGTCTTCCTGTCTACCTAACACTGCCCATGTTCTCCCTCGTATAGATAATGCCGCCAAAGAAGAGGACCCAAAGTGCTGGCCGACCTGCTGCCAAATCATTAGGAGGAGGATCAGGTATACATGTTGGTAGAGGTAGAAGGGGTAAAACCTTAGTAAGGTAAAGATGAGCGTGTTTAAGATTTGAAATGGTCAAGAAAATCTACCAGGTTTTGGGATTTTTTTTTAATTTTTTTTTTTCTTTTTTTTTTTTTTTTTTCTAATAGGGTTTAGAGGGAGTCAATGAGAATGTAGAGGGAGCTAATGGGGGAGCACCCGACTTCTTGACGATCATTACCCAACAATTGTAGAACCTCTTACCCGCCATGCTAGCTCAGGTTAGTAACCGAGGAAATGTTGGAACTTAGAATGAGTAATGTGGTTAATGAGAACGTTCAGGAGAATGTTGGGAATGTGATAGTAAATAGCAACCGGGTAGGTTGTTCATATAAGGAGTTCTTAGCTTGTAACCCTAAGGAATATGATGGTAAGGGAGGTGCTATTGTTCTTACTCGTTAGATTGAGAAAATGGAGTTTGTGCATGATATGAGTGGTTGTAGTGTTGACCAAAAAGTGAAATACACTGCTGGTTCATTTGTGGTACGCGCTTTTTTATTTTTTTTTTTATTTTTTTTGCTCTTTTTTTTTTTTTTTTTTTTTTTAAACGTGTGGAAACTCTCAGATCCGCACGCTAAGACGGGAAGTTGCTGTTAGTATGTCATGGAATGACTTTAAGTTTATGATGATACAAGAGTTTTGTCCTAGTCATGAGATGCAAAAGTTTGGAATCTGATTCTATGGAATCACGCCATGGTCGGGGCTGGCCATGCTGCGTATACTGATAGGTTTCATGAGTTGGCTAGGTTAGTTCCATATTTGGTAACTCCAGAGAGTGGGATGATTAAGAGGTATGTGTATGGCCTTGCTCCACAAATCCGTGAGATGGTGGTAGCAACGGAGCCAAAGACTATACAGAAGGCTATACAGATTTCTGGTGCACTGACTGATGAGGCTGTGAGAAATGGATCAATTAAGAAGGTTGAGAAAAGAGGAAATGTGGGGGAACCTAGCAAGGATAGGAGTGGTAGGGATGATATAAAGAGATAAGACTGGCAATGCTTTTGCTGACTACTAGTAGAACCCTGAAGGGAAGAGAGAATCGGGACCTTTGGGCCCAAGTGTACCACCTGTAACTCCTACCATGCACCCAGAGAGGCTTGTCACACATGCTTCAATTGTAACTGCCCAGGTCATTTGGCAAAGGATTATAGAGGTGTGTCGAGGAATGTGAATCTTGTCAATGCTAGAAACCCAACTGTTAGGGCTTGTTATGAGTGTGGTAGTACCGACCATGTCAGGTCAGCTTTTCCTAGATTAAATAGGGCACAAGGACTGGAAGAAAATCGTCTAAATCAAGTTGCTGCTAATAATAAGGGTCAGGGTCGTAGAAACCAAGGGAACCAGGCTAGGGGTAGGGCATTCGTATTGGGAACAAAGGAAGCTCGCCAAGATCCGAACATTGTGACGAGTACGTTAACTTTGAACAATCATTTTGCCACTACCTTATTTGACTCTTGTGCCGATTATAGTTTTGTTTCCACTACTTTCATACCTCTGTTAGGCTTAGAGCCCAGCGACTTAGGTTTCAGATATGAGATTGAGATAGCTAGCGGGCAGCTAGTAGAGATTGATAAGGTTATTAAGGGTTGCAAACTAGAGATCGAGGGTCATGTCTTTAACATCGATTTGATACCTTTTGGGCATGGGAGTTTTGATGTGATTATGGGTATGGACTGGTTGTCCAATTATAAGACTGAAATAATTTGCCATGAGAAGGTAGTGAGGATACCACTACCAGATGACAAGGTGTTTAGAGTATTAGGAGAGAGACCGGAAGAGAAAGCGAGATTTTTGATGGTGCTAGGCTGTGATAAAAAAAATAAGAAAGATAGTTTGGGGTTAGAGATTTTCCTAAGGTATTCCTAGATGATCTATCTGGATTACCGCCTATTTGGGAAATTGAGTTCCGGATTGAGTTAACCCCTAGAGCAACGCCGGTAGCAAAGTCTCCTTATAATTTGGCACCTTCTGAATTGGAGGAGTTTTCAGGACAACTCAAGGAACTCCAAGACAAAGGTTTCATTCGACCAAGTTTGTCTCCTTGGGGAGCGCCGGTATTGTTCGTTAAGAAAAAGGATGGTTCTTTTAGGATGTGCATTGATTATAGAGAGTTGAACAAGTTGACCGTTAAGAAATCGTATACCACTTCTTGAATAATGATGATCTATTGATCAACTGCAAGGTGTCCGCAGTTTTCTTAATATATCTAACCACGGGCTTTGACTAGTAAATATTAGAAGTGGCCGAGACTTTTCTTGATCCTAACAGTGACATATGGTTATTGATTAGCGGTGATGCTATGCTTGTTTGCATATATTCACTGTCATATAGCACTATTGTCCACTGTTTGAAATATTGGCACAACTTTGGGTTTAAGGTCAAACCTACGAGCTCACTAACATTATTGTTGAGGTTTTCGAGTATCATTTTCAGGTGAAGTGAAAGAGGAATAAGTTGGTGATTTATATGGTAGCAGACTTAGAAGTATTTAGTGTGGATTTTTCATGTGAAGTCTTGCTTGTTTATTTTATTCGGCTTTAGTATTTGGAAATTTTGGTTTAAGTTTGGATTTGGACCCCTGTGAGGGCTTTTGAATAATTGTAAGACATTGTGGATTTTGATAGTGATTTGGGACATCACTCGAGGTTGTTCGAGGTTGATGGTATTCGTAACACTTGAAGCTTATGCATTGTAGTTTTCTCTATTTTGTATCTTGTGTTATGATTGATCATTATGTTGCGCTCCCGAGTTTCTGCCATTGTCGGGGTATGACAGATTGGTTATCAGAGCCAAGGTTATAGAGAACTAGGTGGATTATCCTAGACTATAACCTAAGATCCATCGTTTAGTTAAGTATAGGATCTATGTGCGTTGTGTTATGCTTTTATTTGCTTTTGCGTGTTCGCGGTTTGGTGCTTTAGTTATGTCAGTCATTGAAATGTGTGAGCTTAATATTGAGTATGATTGGGAAAGGATGCGAATATAAGTACGGTGGCCAACGTAGTTATAAGTGTATCACAACTCACTCATACTTAGTAATGTTGTTCACACAAATCGATGTTGACACCGTAAGGTAGTATTACGTGTATAATTGTATATATAGTAAGATATTCTATATATATGTGAGTCTTCCTACCTACCTAACCTTGCCCATGTTCTCCCTTGTATAGATAATACCGCTAAGGATGAGGACCCAAAGTGCTGGCCGGCCTACTGCCAAATCATTTGGAGGGGGAACGGGTGTACGGGTTGGTAGAGGTAGGAGGGGAGGAATACCTAGGGAAGGTAATGATGAGCGTGCTGATGATTTGAATGGTCAAGGAAATGACCAGGGTTTAAGAGCTAATAGGGGCATAGAGGGAGTTAATGGGAATGTAGAGGGAGTCAATGGAAGTGTAGGAGGAGCACCCGACTTCTCGACGATCATTGCTTAGCAATTGTAGAACCTCTTACCCGCCATGCTAGATCAGGTTGATAACCAAGGAAATGTTGGAAATCAAAATGGTAATGTGGTTAATGAGAACGTTCAAGGGAACGTTGGGAATGTGATAGTAAATGGCAACCGGGTACGTTGTTCATATAAGGAGTTCTTAGCTTGCAACCTTAAGGAATATGATGGTAAGGGAGGTGTTATAGTTCTTACTCGATGAATTGAGAAAATGGAGTCTGTGCAAGATATGAGTGGTTGTAGTATTGACCAAAAAGTGAAATACACTATTGGTTAATTTATGGGTAAGGCTTTAACGTGGTGGAACTCTCAGATCCACATGTTAAGCCGAGAAGTTGCTGTTAGTATGTCATGGAATAACTTTATGTTTATGATGATAGAAGAGTTTTGTCCTAGTCATGAGATGCAAAAGTTGGAATCTGAGTTGTGGAATCACTCCATGGTCGAGGCTGGCCATGTTGCGTATACTTATAGGTTTCATGAATTGGCTAGGTCAGTTTCACATTTGGTAACTCCAGAAACTAGGATGACTGAGAGGTATATGTATGGCCTTGCTCCACAAATTCGTAGGATGGTGGCAGCAATAGAGCCATAGACCATACAGAAGGCTATGCAGATTTCTGGTGCACTGACCGATGAGGCTGTTAGAAATGGATCAATTTGGAAGGTTGAGAAAAGAGGAAATGTGGGAGAACCTAGCAAGGATAATAATGGTAGGGATGATAATAAGAGGACTAGGACTGGAAATGCTTTTGCTTCTACTGCAAACCCTGTAGGAAGATAGAATACGGGTACTTGGCCTAAGTGTACCACCTGCAACTCCTACCATGCACCCGGAGGGCCTTGTCGCACATGCTTCAACTGTAACCGCCCGGGTCATTTGGCAAAGGATTGTAGAGGCGTGCCGAGGAATGTGAATCCTGTCAATGCTAGAAACCCAACTGTTAGGGCATGTTATGAGTGTGGTAGTACCGACCATGTCAGGTCAGCTTGTCCTAGATTGAATAGGGCACAAGGACCGGAAGAAAATCGTCCAAACCAAGTTGCTGCTAATAACGGGGGTCAGGGTCGTGGAAACCAAGGGAACCAAGCTAGGGGTAGGGCATTCATGTTGGGAGCAGAGGAAGCTCGCCAAGATCCGAACATTGTGACGGGTACGTTTACTTTGAACAATCATTTTGCCACTACCTTATTTGACTCTGGTGCCGACTATAGTTTTGTTTCCACTACTTTTATACCTCTGTTAGGCATAGAGCCCAGCGAATTAGGTTTCAAATATGAGATTGAGATAGCTAGCGGGCAGCTAGTAGAGATTGATAAGGTTATTAAGGGTTGCAAACTAGAAATCGAGGGTCATGTCTTTGACATCGATTTGATACCTTTTGGGCATGGGAGTTTTGATGTGATTATAGGTATGGATTGGTTGTCTAATCATAAGGCTGAAATAATTTGTCATGAGAAAGTAGTGAGGATACCACTACCGGATGGCAAGGTGCTTAGAGTATTAGAAGAGAGACTGAAAGAGAAAGCAAGATTTTTTATGGGTGCTAAGGCTGGTGATAAGAAATAAGAAGAGATTGTTGTGGTTAGAGATTTTCATGAGGTATTCCCGTATAACCTATCTGGATTACTTCTTATTCGGGAAATTGAGTTCTAGATTGAGTTAACCCCTGGAGAAATGCCGGTAGCAAAGTCTCCTTATCGTTTGACACCTTCTGAATTTGAGGAGTTGTCGGGACAACTCAAGGAACTCCAAGACAAAGGTTTCATTCGACCAAGTTCATCGCCTTGGGGAGTGCCGATATTGTTCGTTAAGAAAAAGGATGGTTCTTTTAGGATGTGCATTGATTACAAAGAATTGAACAAGTTGACAGTTAAAAAATAGTTATCCGCTTCCTAGGATTGATGATCTATTTGACCAACTGCAAGGGTCGCAGTTTTTCTCAAAGATAGATCTTAGGTCTGGATATCATCAGCTGAGAGTGCATGAGGATGACATTCCAAAGACTGCATTTAGAACTCGTTATGGACATGTCAAGATCACATAATTTGCACTTTGGTCTGACTAACGCACCAGCAGTATTCATGGATTTGATGAATAGAGTTTGTAGACCTTATCTTGATAAGTTTGTGATAGTGTTTATAGACGATATCTTAATCTACTCTAAAACTCGAGAGGAGCATGTAGAACACTTAAGGTTAGTCTTGGAACTGCTCGAAAAGGAGAAAATGTATGCTAAGTTTTCTAAGTGTGAATTCTCGTTAAGAGAAGTGCAGTTTCTTAGGCATGTGATAAATGGTAATGGGATTCATGTAGACCCTAGTAAGATTGAAGCTGTTAAGAATTTGAAAGCCCCTAGAACTCCGACTGAGGTTTGTTCGTTCTTAGGATTGGCTAGATATTACTGTAGGTTCATTGAGAACTTTTCTAAGATAGCTAAGTCTCATACTATATTAACTCAAAAGTGTAAGACTTTTGATTGGGGAACAGGAATTGGCATTTCAAACCTTGAAGGACAAGTTGTGTAATGCGCATGTTCTAGCTCTCTCCGATGGACCAGAAGACTTTGTGGTGTATTGTGATGCGTCTGGGATAGGACTAGGTTGTATATTAATGCAAAGAGGTAAAGTGATAGCCTATGCGTCTAGGTAGTTGAAAATTCATGAGAAGAATTATACTACCCATGATTTGGAGTTAGGTGTGGTCATGTTTGCACTTAAGATTAAAGACATTATCTGTATGGGACAAAGAGTGTCATATATATGGATCATAAAAGTCTTCAGCATATCTTTAGTCAGAAAGAGTTGAATATGCGACAACGTCGCTGGATAGAGTTGTTTAATGATTATGACTGTGAAATTTGCTACCATCCTGGTAAGGCGAATGTGGTGGCTGATGCTATAAGTAGGAAGGAAAGAGTAAATCCTAAGAGAGTTAGAGCTATGAATATGACCCTTCAATCGAGTATAAAGGATAGGATACTGGCGGCTTAGAAAGAGGTTGTGGATGAGTTTGCAGGATTGCAGAAAGGTTTGGATGAGATGATAGAACAGAGAAGTGATGGAACTTTTTACTACCTAGATCGAATATGGGTACCTTTAAAGGGTGATGTGAGAACCCTGATAATGGATGAAGCCCATAAGTCGAAGTACTCTGTACAGCCAGAAGCTGATAAGATGTATTATGATTTGAGAGATAGGTATTGGTGGCCTGGAATGAAAAAGGATGTAGCTGAGTATGTTAGTAAGTGTTTGACTTGTCTGATAGGTCTTTAAAGGCTGTGCTTCAGGGCCATCTGGATTGCTCCAGCAACCTGAGATTCCCGTATGGAAATGGGAAGGAATAGCTATGGAGTTTATGACTAAGTTGCCTAGGACTAGTAGTGGGCATGACACAATCTGGGTCATTGTGGATCGATTGAGTAAGTCTGCTTATTTTCTACTTATGAGTGAGGATTATAAGATGGATAGATTGACTAGATTGTATCTGAATGACATAGTTGCTAGACATGATGTATCAATCTCGATTATATCGGATCGTGATAGTCGTTTCACATCAAGGTTTTGGCAGTCAATGCAAGAGGCATTAGGAACTCATTTAGACATGAGTACGGCTTATCACCCTCAGACGTGTTGGTCAGAGGAGCATTACTATCCAGATTTTAGATGACATGCTATAGAGCGTTTGGTCCTAGACTTCAGAGGGTTAGTTGGGATTGGATGTTCTTCTTCTGTTGGTTTTGAGTTTTGGTTATAACAATGTATCCTTCTAGTGTGTGGATGTGCTACGTTTTTAAGGCGTTGTTATGGTTGAACATGTCAGTTCGCCATTTTATGGGCTGAGGTGGAGAAGGTCAGTTAATTGGACATGATTTTAATGCAAGAGACTACTGAAAAGATCTCGCAGATTAAGAATAGACTTAAGGTTGCGCGCGATCGCCAGAAAAATTATGCTGATAAAAGGAGGAAGCCTCTATAGTTTAGTGTAGGTGACCATGTCTTGCTCAAAGTGTCGCCTTGGAAAGGTGTGGTATGCTTTGGGAAGAAAGGGAAATTAGCACCTAGATTTGTTGGATCATTTGAGATTATTGAGAAAGTAGGTCCCGTGGCCTATCGATTAGATTTGCTTGAGGAGTTGAATGGTGTTCATGACACGTTCCACGTGTCGAACCTTAAGAAGTGTTTGACTGATCCAACACTACAAGTGCCTTTGGATGATATTTGAGTTGATGTTAAGTTGATTTTTGTGGAAGAGCCTATGGAAATTTTGGAAAGAGAGTTTAAGAAGCTGAAGCGTAGTAGGATTGCCATCATCAAGGTTCGGTGAAATTCAAAACGTGGCCCTGAATTCACGTGGGAACGTGAAGATCAGATGAAATTGAAGTACCCACATTTGTTTAGTGATGTTAGTAGTTGAATTTTAGGGACAAAATTCTTTTAAGGGGGGGTAGAATGTAACCTTTTTCCTTTTTGTGTTCTGAATATTTCATTTGTAGTCCATTGACTATTTGACTTTTCTCAGTTTATTCAGATTTTGTACCGTGTTGACGGTGGTGATTTTGTTGAGAATTATGGTGATTTATGATTTATTGAGATTAATAATCCTTTTTGGAAGGTATTATTGTGTTATTTGTATTCCGGGTGGTTCTGCCCTCTGTGTATTTGAAAAAATGCCGAGAATAAAACGTGTTTGAAACTATAAGTCTGGACACGTCAGTTAATTCCAAATTGAGTTTTGAAGGTTTAAAGTGTAAATATGTCATGTAATACTCTAGGTTATTGGACATGTATTTTTTAAGGGAATAAAAATGTAATTAACTTTGGCGGTAAAATTTTACGGTTGAGTTGTACAGAGTATTAAGTGATTCGACACCGATAAGAATAAGACCCGAGACCCCTTGGATCCCATTTGGCCGGTCAATGAAAGTATGGGTGACAAACATATAGGATTAATTCTAGCATTTTTTGTCGAAGATTTTTTGTACTAATTATTCTTCCACTAGATTTCTCTTCATTTTCATTTTCAGAAATAAACACACACACGTTTGTGTGTGCGCTCTTCACCGTCCGTCCACCTTAAACCAACTCACACAACCACCATATATTTTCAATCTTTGATCGAGAATGTCGATTTTTAGGTTGATACGAGTATTTGGGTATTCATTTAAACAACGTTGTGGTTTGCTTGTCCGGTTCGCCCCCTGGTCGAAATCTACATTTTTGAAGATTTTCTTGTAAGTTTTCAAATTTAAATTTCGTTTGTCATTTTGAGTTTATCTTGATGCATAGATGTTAGTTGTGCAAGTTGATCGTTGTAAAAATCAATTTTTGAAAACGAAACAGACATAAAAGGGGTGTTTGGTTCGTTGGATGTAAAAATGAAAATAGGGGTTTTTGTAGTTTTGATGTTGTGGTCGTGATGGTTGAATAACTTATGTTGCTAGATAGCTTATTTTTTTTATAGTAGCTTGTATAGCTTATTCGGGCTTATTTTTAAGCTATTTCTTAGCTTATTTTGGGCTTAAATGCCACGTTACATTGCAAAATCACTAGGAAAGTAATTTTGACTATTTTTGTGATATGACGTATGTTTGTGGAATATTTTTGAGGCTTATAGTAGTAACCAAATGCGATAGTAGCTTATTAGCTTATTTTCAAGCTTAATATGCGTATTTTGGAGCTTATGGACTCACCGCCCAATAAGTCTATTTAAGCCGTGACTTAATGGGAAGGTTTATTGTGGCCCGGATTATTTTCTGCTTATTAGTATAAGCTTATGTATATAAATGGACCTTAGTTTTAGACTTGGATCATATTTTAGACTTATAAATATCTTAATGGACCCTTATTGGGCCTTAAAACCCAATAAGCGATATTTAGTCGTTATAAGAGTTTTGACGGACTTTTGGATGTGAAAATGTATTTACGAAGTGATATTGAACGATATTTTAGAAAAACGTTTTAGTAAACATTAAAGATTAAGATTTTGGAATTTTGTCAAAAAGTGTCAAATTGGTAAAAAGTGTTGAAAATAAGGTTTGAAACTTTGGAAAAAACGTTGTATGAGTGTACGGGTCATGTCAAAATTTCATAAAAAGTTTATACTTAGAAATTTTACCTAAAACGTGATTTTTAGATTTTTAAAATAATAAATTATATTTATTATTTTTTTTATTTAATAAATTCACTAAAAGACGAAAAATATAATTTTTTTCTCAAACTCTCAAATATGTTATTCTGAGTAAACGTTCCATTTTCAACTCTAATATGATTATTTTCACGGTGACCAAGGTTACCGAATGGACTTACCGAGATATATTTATAATTATTAATTATAAATATTTACGTATATTACTTATCTATTTTTTTTTAAATAGTATAAGTATGTATTATTGAGTAATGGGATTGATATGATTGTTGGGATATGTCGTCAACCATCACACCACTAAATTTTTATGGGTAATTGTTACAAAACGTCCTTAAAAAATCTATGCATTCAAAACGTGTAGATTGTTTTGGGTATAATGATTATTAATGGGGACATTAACTAGAATAGGTCGTGTGCGGGCGTTGTTGGCATTTGCTTGTTGTGATTGAGTTTGGTTGTGCTAAAGTACTTGCTTGAGGTGAGTTCTCGTAGGCCAATTTTTATTACTGTTTTTCCGTTGGGGGAAAATGATACTCAAATGTGTTTTGAACTGTTTTGAATTGAACTGTGCGAAATGTGGTTTTGTTTTTGGGACAAGATATGTGCTTATGAATGCTATGTGAATATGATGTGTTGCATGATTGTCGGGTCGGATGGGTACGCCTACCAAGTATTTGTGTGATTATTGGAGCGGATGGGTACGCCTATCCTAGTTTGTGTGTGGTCCTGCCCTAATTTTAGTGCTCCAGCTGGTAGGCCCTTTAGGTGCATAAGTGACATATGATTATTGATTGGCGGTGATGCTATGTTTGTTTGCATATATCACTGTCATATAGCACTATTGTCCACTGTTTGAAATATTGGCACAGCTTTGGGTTTAAGGTCAAACCTACGAGCTCACCAACATTATTGTTGACGTTTTCGAGTATCATTTTCATGTGAAGTGAAAGAGGAATAAGTTGGTGATTTATGTGGTAGCAGACTTAGAAGTATTCCGTGTGGATTTTTCATGTGAAGTCTTGCTTGTTTATTTTATTCGGCTTTAGTATTTGGAAATTTTGGTTTAAGTTTGGATTTGGACCCCTGTGAGGGCTTTTGAATAATTGTAAGAGATTGTGGATTTTGATAGTGATTTGGGACATCACTCGAGGTTGTTCGAGGTTGATGGTCTTCGTAACACTTGAAGCTTATGCATTGTAGTTTTCTCTATTTTGTATCTTGTGTTATGATTGATCATTATGTTGCGTTCTCGAGTTTCTGCCATTGTCGGGGTGTGACATTTATGAAATTGCTCGTCAACATAAGATTTAAGAAAACAATTCTTTGAAAACAATGCAAACAGAAAATGAGAATTTTGTGACATCATTACAAATTAAAAATGCACATTTGAAAAATACTTATAAAGATTTGTTTGAGTCAATTCAAACTTCAAGGGTTGAAACTAATCCATGTGATGATGTCAAACTTAAGTTTGATTTGATGAAATTGAAACTCAAAACTTTAAGTTGGAACATAAAGTATCCTTATTAATTAAAGAGAATGAACATTTAAAGTTGGTTTACAAAAAATTGTTTGATTCAATCAAAAAGTCTTGAGTTCAGACACAAAGTTCAAACGTTTCTCAAAACAAAGCAAAAAATTTAAAGTCTGAGTTATTAGAATTTGCGGATAAAAAGTTGATAATGTTTTTCAAAAGATTGAATCAATGAAAAAGAAAAGTTTGATTCACAAATCTCAAATGGTTTCCTTGAAAAATCCTTGTATGATTTTGATCCCT
>BQNB010003344.1:4007-18568 GCA_026074375.1 Tanacetum coccineum
CAAAATTAAACATAAAATGAAATTTTCTCTTTAAATGGACTCTAATTGACTAAAAAGTAAGTTTAAAGAAAACTAGAACAAAAACGGATTTGAAATGAGCTTTAAAACACGAAAAATGAGAACGAGAACAAATCCCGTTCTTTAAAAATTGAAATTTTGCAAATTAAACCCTACGAAGGCAAAACTAATTTTACTATAAACTTTATGATAAAACAAAATTTTCTAAAAAAGATTTATATTTTTTCGATTATTTTTCTATTTTTTATGATTTTTCAAAGTTTTTAATAAAAATAAATGTTTAAAAATACTAAACTATCTATAAAAATTCTAGAAAAAATACAGAAAATAGCTTATACTAATTAGATCCTAGGAAAAATAAGCTTGAGGTCACAGCTTAAAAAATAAGCCACGAAATAAGCTAAAACAGCTTATTAAGCTTATGAGGGTAAAATGTGTATAAGAATTAAATGTTGTAAGAGTTTAACGAAAAATACCCCAGGGCGTAGTGGTAGTGAGTGTGTGGTGTGTGTTATAAAAGGGTAGAGGGTGTTGAGGTCGGGGGTTCGAGCCTTGCTCACCCCCGATTTCCACCTTCCCCTTTTTTTATTTTTTAAAAAAACTTATAAAAGCAAAGTTTTAGAACAGCTGAAAATAAACACTTTTTATAAAAGAAATTTTTTATGAAAAGCCCTAAATAAGCTAGAAAATAGCTTATAACTAGACAGTTGCACTTAACTCATTTTTTTAAGTTTTTTTTTATAAAAACTTATAAAAGCAAAGTTATTAAGCACCTAAAAATAAGCAATTTTAATAAAAGAAATTTTTTATGAAAAGCCCTAAATAAGCTATTAAACAGCTTATAATATGACAGAAACACTTAACTTCAATTTTTTAGTATTTTTCTTAAACTAATAATCTAAAAGACTAAATAAGCTAAAGTTTATGACAAATTAAGATACTAATAAGCTAATTCTAACCTAAAGAGCTAATTGAACAAGAATAAGCACACAGAATAAGCCATAAGCTAGTAATTCAAAATAAGCACTTATGAAAAACACTTAAAACCAAACAGTCCCTTAGACACACTTTGAGCTTAAATTTAAGCTAGCAAATAAGCTTTTTAAGAAGTGAAACTTGGTTTTTCTAAAAGACTAGCTTAAAAACTTCTAAAAAAAACTTTTTGAAAAGACTTTGGAAAACTATAGCTTATTGAAAAAGCTTAACTAAACAGACAGTTTACTCAGCTTATGCTGAGTTTGGTTTTGAAAAATGAAAAGACAAAATGCTTATTTAAAAGCTAAAAACAGATGACAAATTAAGCTAAATTTTGAAAACTAAATCTAAACTAATGAAATATGACCTATAAGCTACTTATAATCTGAAAATCAAAAGCTAAATGCTAATTTAACCCTACTGAAAATGAAGCTAGAAATTGTACTTATGCATTTTTTTTATCTATCTGATGTAGCTTGCACAAAAATAACCAAAACTTCAAAACCTTCTATTGCAGACCAAAAACATTAAATCTAACACTCTTAAAACACAAGTCTAAATGCAAATTAAGTAAATGTAAAAGCTAGGACAGAAAAGGGCTTATAATGCAAATAGAAATTGACAGATTTGGACTTATGAAAAACTAACTAGTGAAAATACTTACTAACTTTAATCCTAGCTTATAAAACTAGCTTAGACAAACTTATATGAGAGATTGAACCAAAAACAAGAGACCAAATGGCCAACTGCAGTTTTAACTTGAAGTTAAAACTGCTATGCCAAACACCCCTTTAACTAGACTCAAAACCATTTTAGCTCAAGAAAATGAAATTAAGAGCTTAAAACCTAAATACCAGATAACAAATAGATTATAACAACCTTAATAAGCATAAAACTATAAGTAAATAGGCTAGAAACAATAAGCTACAAGTTAAGCTAATATTTTTTAGTTTTTGACAGTTTTATGTATTTTAACTGAGAAATCTAAGATCTAAGCTATAAAACTTAAAAAAAAATATAGAAACATATTTAATAAGCACAAATAGAAAGAATTAAGACAGAAAGAGTAAATGAACTTACAAGGTACCTTAGCTAAACAAAGGTATCAAAGGCTCTAATGAGCTATCTACAAGCTCTGACTTATTAAGAATAAGCCAGTAAAAGTCCTTATGAGCTCTTCCATGGTAAGCTCATCTTCCAAAAAAGCTACCAAATCTAAATAGCCAAGGTATTTAAACTGCTTTTAAAGTTACAGTAGATTAAATGACTGAATTGAGCTCAATTTGAGCTTAGAGACTCAAAGAGCTTGTATGAGCTTATTAGTAGCTTTTGAAACAGTAGCATAAACATTTAAGAGAAATAAGAGCTTATAAGTGAAAACAGTTTATGAGAACTAAATTGTGATATTATTAATGCTTAAAACTGATTAGAATACTTAATAAAAGGAAATTAGAAGAGCTTAAAAAAATACATTTTATCTAAAAATTACAAAAGCTTTTAACTAAAAAAAATGCAGGAAAAGAAGATGATCATGTGAGAGTGAGAGGGTCCTTTTATAGCTGCCAGGAGAAGCTTATAGGTGTCAAGGTTTGTTACACGATCCCATCTATCCTGGCTCTTCATTCCTTCCAATGATTGGATCTCCATTGTGGTCCGTTAGATAAAATCTTAGCTCACACGGATTGCCAGCGTGGCAATCCGTGATGTGCAAACTTCTGTGCTTTCTCGTGAGGTTATAGTGTAAATCCTCATTCCTTGTGTGTTGTTGTCAGAACCCGGTGCATTCCCTTTGGGTTATTGGCCAATGAGAATGAGTGATGATGTGGTAATACTCAGCCAAGTTTGTACTTAAGCCACTGACTTACCTTCCAGTGCCTTAATTTGCACTTGCCCCTTGATTTTGACCTCGGGGTAAAACGGGGACGATGGGTGAACAGTAACAACAGAAATTCCTGTGTTTTTTACTTTTTTTTTATAAAAAAGGTACATTTGATTTCGTTGACCGGGGTTTTGACTTGGGCTTATAAAGGGATTGGGCCACGGGATGTGTTTGGGCTCGGGCTTATTGGATTTGTTATAAGGGATTAACGGGTGTTATAATCTTAAGAGTTAACACCGTTAGGGTTTAAGGACTCTTTTTGCAATTTGGTTAACTTTGAGGGACTGATTTGAGAATTTTTTTGATTTTGTCTTTTTGTGTTGCCATGTTTGACTGAAGGTTGTACTTGAGTAACCCACTGTTGACTTTGATAGCTTTCTCCCGGCTCTTTGTTGTCCTTCCGTTCCCGTGTCGTTGTTGTCCGGTTTTGACCGTTTTCTTGAGATTTTTGCAATATCCATACCTACACAATCACAAAGACAAAACAAGCAATATTCAAGCATTTAAAGCACAATTTTGTCTTTTTAGGGCCTATTTTGATATAAAACGGATATGTGTTTTCACACATATCAAAATTCCCCAAACTAAGGAGATTCGGGTCTCACGCAATATTATATGCTTTATAACCAAATACCTCAAAACTTCCCAAACTAAACCTTTGAAAAGTAGCAAAGATTTTTGTGGAAAAATTAAGAAATCACAAGTTATAAAACACCCATTTTCCCATTTTTCTAAAACTTTTTTCATTTTTCATTTTTCTTTTTTTTATAAGAACTAAATTATTTTGACTTTCGTTATTTTCATAACTGTTAGGGATCATAGAACAAGATGCATTTCGATCCGGGAATGCCCCAAAAAGGATAAATTCATCATCCCTAATTTTTCACTTATCCAAACCAAGCTTAAAACAAAATCATAGCTAAATATCAGTAAAGATGCTAACACTACTCATATTTGCAACTTGTGAACTTTTTACTCCCAATATTTATTATATCTTAAGTGAATGTGCTATTATGTATTTCAACCATGGATCAACATTTTGCAACATACTATACTTTACGTTCCACCCAAGAATAATGAGTTTGAAGGCGAGATCATCCCATGTAGCGACTTTCGTCTCGGCACATCTCAACCTTGCGGCTAAGTGACCAGGCTTTTGACACCCCACAGAGACTAGTATCGGGACTCACGGGCCTTAGGTTTCAAAAACTCTCAGGTTTCTCGGATATTCATAGCTTATAAAATAGAATAGTCAAAGTGAAAAAGAATATTTGAATTTAACAAAAAGAAATCAATTTATTAATTCAAACTTAAAATTAAACATTTATGCAATTGTAACCCTCAACCTTTTAGAAGGCTGCAACATCGGTTGTGAGCCGGCAAGATGCAGCAAACTTTTAGCAGTCTCGGATTTTTATTCTTACTATGGGCTTTCTTTAGAAGACTACCACATCGGTTGTGAGCCGACAAGAGGTAGTAAACTTTTATCAACCCACAACTTTTATTATTATTCTATTTATTTCTTTTTTATCATTTTTCATTCATCATCATCATTTTTTTAGAAGACTTCTTTTTGAAAAATTCAAGTATAAATTTGAACTAAGACTAAAATTTTTGCTATATATTACATAAAAATTGTTGATTTTAAGTTTAATCTAAAAAACAGCACGTATATTAATTTGGTTAAGAGCTTATGGGAGGAAAAGCAACAAGTTACATACATGAGCTCTTAAGATTTCCAACTAATCCTTGTTTAGCATCCTACTCATACTTAAGTCTATCATTTTCGTTTTCACAATTTCGCCGAAACGCTTAGCCTAAAGTTAAGGAACAAGCTAGAGCTCAACACGCTCGATCGGGTCAAAATTTACTCTTATTCTACCCAGCAGAAAAGTCAAAATTGTGACAAAAACACTTATTTTATTTTTATAAATTTTAAAAATTTTTTTATATTTTGACAATTTTGGGGGGGGAAAAGGGGGGTTACGTGAGAACAACAGGTAAAAGTCGTAAGATCATTATCGAAAAGATATACTTACCCACATACTAATAAAACATTTGTCATCAATGTTTTCCTAGCCTAGACTTAAACACCCCATACTAGAACTTAAAAGGTCGAATGATTAACTCAAAACATGATGAAAGTATCACAAAAATCTTTAGCGTTTATTAGTGTGCTACAAGATAAATTGTTAGTCGCTCACTAATCTTTAAAGATATCGGACTTTCCCAAACTAATGGCAAGCAAAGGCGAGGAAGCTCGAGTGGACCGGGACAAAACAGAACACGAGCGGTGGGGGGGTTCTTCAGAATTTGGGTCTATCCTTTGAAACAATCACCAAAGTTTTATAAAAACAAACAACACAAGAATCGGAAGGAGTACAAGCTCCTCACAACACATTAGAAGATAGAAGAAATAGAAAATGGTAAGAGGGGTTTGCCTCCACGAAGCGCTTTGTTTTTGGTAACCGAGTCACATAGCTTGACTCGATCCCTGAATTCATTCGTCCTCATGGAGAGTAAATGGAAGAGAAAATCTCAAATGGGCTTTTCTTTTAATGTTTGGGACAAACATTTAGAGCACACTGAAAGTTCCATCTCGATTGAGATGCCATGGCTCTAAGTGGAATGTTATACCGGGTGGTCAAAAATGGAATTTGTCCTCCCTCATTTTTTAGGTGGAGGAAAGGTAAAAGAGGAAACCTATAGGGTATGTAATATATTGGAAGAAAAATCCGAGTTTGTAGTGACCAAAGGTGAAGGAATCAACATCTTCAACATTTAGGGATAAAACCATTTCACCCTGGTTAAAATCTTCATTAAGTTAACATAAAATCATTTTTCACGGCCGTATTAGGCTCATAAATTTAAAACAAACATCGGTGGTTTCCGGGAGAGAGACGATGGAAATGCGGATTCAAGAATAGATGATATTTTTAGGAAAGAACATCGAATTATCTTCATCTTCGGAATCATCATTCTCAACACCTGGTGGAGTTAAATCATTTGGATCGGGGAATAAATCGATATCTTCTTGAACGGGGTCACTATCCTCAACAAGAGTAGTATATGTGGGAAGAGACTCGATGATTGTATGAGAATTTTCCGGCGACCGGGAAGATGAATTACCGCATAGCAACGACATTCGATTGATATAATCCTCGTGCTCTCTAACAACTCCTGGAGGAATCGTGATAAGTTTACCGGTGAACTTATGGTGGAGAGGATCACTCTTGGGAGAAAAAGTTATCAAAGGTTCATTCTCTGGTTCATTCCTAAGTTGTTGTGGTTCATGATTGAAAAACACTTCGAGATAAAGATTATGGGTAGTATCATCACTAAGCAAACTCTCAAGATAGGTTACGTCTCCTTTTGAGTCAAAATAGCCTTCAATATGTATAGGAACTTTGATAGCTAGAAAAGCATCGATCTCATCATTATCGGAAAAAGGTGTGTGAGGTAAAACTGAATCATCAAAAACTTTGGAGTTCTCGTTCTCGACATCTTCTTCCATCTCGTTAAAGAGAGGATTTTCGTTACTGGAGTTGAAATTAAATTCAAAAAGAGAGTTTGAATAAATTTGAAAATTTTATTCATGAACATCCTTCTTAAGAATTGAATCGTCATTTCCCAGTGGAAATGGGTTTGGAAGAGTGAATTCATCGGTGAATTCCTCAAGAAGATTATCACTAGTCTTTACCGGAGAAGAACTAGGAAGAAGAGCGTCGGAATGAATAGTGGTACTGCCACTAAACTGCTCATCTTTCTAAAAATCAATGATAGAAATAGCGTGAGCAAATTGATTATTCTTGTTTTTCTCAGATTTATCAGCATAGAAGACAAGTTCGATCTCATTTCTACTCTTAATGTTTATTTTTCCTCGTATTAAATCACTGGATGCGCTTTTGCAGTGCGAAGGAAAGGTTTCCCTAAAATTAATAGCCACTTCGGGTCTGGTTCAAATTATTACCACAACAAAAATCAGATAAAAGTGAAAATATCAACTATAACTACAACATCCTCGGGCTGATGCCCCATTGGGTGCGTAACGGTACGGTTAGCAAGCTCGAGTGTCATTCGGGTGGGCTTCAAAGCTCCAAGCCCAAGTTGCTTGTAGATAGAATGAGGCAAAAGGTTTATGCTAGCTCCGGAATCAGCTAAAGCATTAGTCCTATCAAGTTCTTGTAGAGCACACGGAATAAGAAATTTTCCTGGATCTTCGAGCTTCTCGGGAACTTTGTTCAAGATGATGGCAGAACATTCAGCATTTATGGTTGTAATGGCAATTTCCTCAAGCTTCTCTTTGTTTCTTAATAAAGCGCTTAACCATTTGTTGAATTTTTGGCATTTTCGCTGAAGAGCATCTTTTAAACTATTTCTAAACGAGTTGTTTAAACAACTTAAAAAACCTGCTTTGTTGAGCACGGGGTTTATCCTTTTTCTCTCACTTCATCCTCTCCGGGGTATCGGAAGTTTTAGGTTGATCTGAATAGGCTCTGGAGAATTAGGCTCTTGAGATTTCAATATTAACAGTTTTTTAGCTCTTTGGTTTTGGAAATTCAAATGGGAAATCTTGATCCTCGGAGGTGGGACTTGGGTCTTGGGGTACTTTTCGAACCAGGTTTTTGCACTTTGTCCATGACGTCTCGGGTTTTGTTCTAGGTTCCTTTAGATGAGTAGGAGTACGGGAGTGAACAACGAGGAGTCGAAAGGTCCTTCACATGTTTTACCGCTTCGTCTGTGGTGGATAGCATTAACATGCTGCGAGGGTAGTCACGTTTGATTGGAAGAGCACCTGTTTATCGAGTTAGAGGCGGTATTGTATTTGTGATAATTTTGCATACCACTTTTAACATATGTTTTGAAAAAATCATCTTGCTTTCTTTTGAGACTCAGTAACGGCTCTTATGGAAAATCATTTTGATTCCTTTGAAAATTATCTAATTTCCTTTGCAAATTGTTCATATTAGCATCATTAGCCTTCGTGTAGGCTTCAAATTTAGAGTTTGTCATCGGAGCTTGTTGAACGGGGGCTTGATAAGTTGGAGCTTGATGGTTTAAGCCGTGTTAGCTCTTTGGTGAACTTGATTCCCTTGGTTATTATTCCCTTGATTTCCATTGTACCTTGGTTTTTGGTTATACCCTTGATTTTGATTGAAATGGTTTTGGTTGTTTTGAATCGGAGGAAAACTAGGAGGTCGGATTTGGTTTACAACCATCGGAGGTCTAGAATTGGTATTTCCTTGATTAAAATTGGCTGCAGCAGCTTGTGAAACGTACTCTTGAATGTTGTCTCGATAAACATTGCATCGGTTGGTCTGGACAATTTCTAATAAGAATGAGACTCCACAAGTTACCACAACTTGCTCGACCACTTTTACCGGGTTTTGCAGAAGCTTGGGCTTTTTGATTGTCGATCAGTTTGTCTTCATCATATTCTTAAGATCAGAAACTTCGGTTGTCGAGCAGCCAACATCAGAGTGAATTTCCTGGGGGGTAGATGAATTTGAACTCACTTTGGCCAAGACTGCCTGTGTTCGTGGAATTGCGAACCTTAGATTTACTCTCGATAATTTTCAAGCTATTCACGAGGCATCTATCAAAAAAAGTTTCCACAGCAAGTCAGAATTCAACGAATATCTTGATCATTAGCATTCAAAGCATGTTAAAACGTATCTAATTGATGTAATTCAGAAATCGTGTTATTTGTGGGGCATGCTATGGAAGGTCATCAAATCGATCCCAAGCCTCATAAAACGATTCGTCAAATCTTTGTTGAAATCTTGTGATTTGTTTACGAAGATTTGTCGGTTTTAAAGGAGGGAAAGAATTGATTAATGACTTTGAAAACAAGATCTTCCATGTCAAAAATTGATCGAGGAGGTTCTTTTTTAGCCAAAATCCGGGCTGTTGAAAACCTTCGAGAGAAAATGGGAAAATATTAAGCATAATTGAGTCTCGGGATGTTCTGGAATCTCATCGTGAGGTGATCTTATTGAAATAACGGATCTGTGACGATGTGGAGATCCTCTTTGGTCATTTCTTGAAAATGTTTGTTATTGATAAGATTGATCAAACAATTGCCTTTAAATCAAAATTAGCATTGATTTCAGTATTACGATTGCATCCTGTACCACCTCGGTGGGTTGCTTGGAGCAAATTGTTTGCCCAAATTGTTTTTCTGGTTATCAGCATCGGAACTAGGGGAGGATTAACAAAAGGTTCTTCTAATTAAATTGTTCTACAACGCTGGCTTGGGCTTGTTGTGATGATGACGGTTACAAAACGGGGGGTTTGAGAAACGATGTTTGAGTGCGCATGGCACAAAAGTAAAAAAAGAAAATATAAACTAAATTTTTTTTTTAATTTAATTTTTTTTAACAAACTATTTTAACGGATAACAAGAAGACAACTTAAACACATAATCAAGTTTTCTTCACGGTAGTTAGCTCTTTAAATTTTACTTTTTTAGTGAGGGTTTTTCGTTAATGACACAAATGGTAAGTTTTTAATTCCTTTGATTTCGAGTTGGGAAACTTACTAATGGATAATACCTCATTGAAGGTATTATTTGTTGTGTTCTTTTTACCAACTTTTGTTTTATTTTATTATTTTTTTATGGACATTTTTTATTTTTTTAATTTTTTATCTGATAATATCTAAAAGAACAAGAAAATATTTTTTTTACTTTTTATATTTTATATTTTTTTATTTTTGAATTTTTAACAAATACAAAACTTTCAAGAATGATAACGGGTTCAACTCTACGATCAACAAACTTCAAAACGAGGGAGGATTTAATCACAATTCCCCGGCAGCTGCGCCAAAATTGATTCGTTAAGAAATCTATATATTACTAAGAGTAAAATATATAATATGATGGAAAAATTACAAAATTACTTGAGGACACAGGTAAAAAAGGTAATTCTTCACAAATATATATTATATATTACGTATTATAAACCTGAAGTATGATTCTCGGGTCGTTATCCCAACGATTTGTGAAATTAAAAACCAGTTGATGCTCGGACAATGATTTGAATTGGAAACAAAGGTTGATTTGATTATCTACTTTTACAAATTAAAATAAGCAAATGATAACAACTAAGCACGAAAACATATAACAGGAAATCAAACTTTAACTAAAAACGCAAAACGGGAACCCTAAACGGCATTTAAAAAAGCCTAAATTTCTAAAATTAAACCTAAATTAAAATTTTCTTTTTAAATGGACTCTAATTGACTAAAAAGTAAGTTTAAAGAAAACTAGAACAAAACGGAGTTGAAATGAGCTTTAAAACACGAAAAAACGAGAACGGGAACAAATCTCGTTTTTTAAAAATTGAAATTTTGCAAATTAAACCCTACGAAGGCAAAACTAATTTTCCTATAAAAACACAAAAACTTTATGATAAAAAGAAAATTTCTAAAAGAGATTTATATTTTTTTGATTATTTTTTCTATTTTATGGATTTTTTCAACTTTTTTAATAAAAATAAATGGTTTAAAAATACTAAACATATCTATAAAAAATTCTAGAAAAAATACAGAAAATGTCTATACTAATTGACTAGGAAAAAATAAGCTTGAGATCACAGGCTTATTGAATAAGACTAGAAATAAGCTAAAACACTTATAAGCTTTAAGGGGAAAACACGTCGCTTAGTGTAGACTGAATTAATGTTGCAAAGGTAAAATGAAAAAGACCCAAGGGCGCAGTGGTAGTGGTGATACACCCGGTCGTGTTGAATCTTTGTGTGTTATAAAGGGTTGAAGTGGGGTCGGGGGTTCGAGTCTTGCTCACCCCCGATTTCCATCTTTTCTTGTTTTATTTGAAAAACTGAATAAAAGCAAATTTTAGGAAAAGCTAAAAAATAGCACTTTTTATATAAAAGAACTTTTTATAAAAACCTAAAATAAGCTAGAAAAACAGTGAAAAGTAAACAGTTACTACTTAAACTCATTTTTTTTAGTATTTTTCTTAAACTAAAATAAGCTATAATACTAAATAGCTAAAGCCTACTATGACAAATTTAAGTAACTAATAAGCTATTTATAACCTAAAGATGCCAATTGACAAGGAATTAAAGCACACTGAATAAGCCATAAGCTAGTTAATTAAAAGTAAGCACTTATGCAAAATTCTTAACAACCAATACAGACCTTTCAGCTCACTTTGAGCTTAAACATTAGATCCTAATTAGCCTTTTAAGAAGTGAAACTTGGTTTTTCTAAAAGACTAGCTTAAAGACTTCAAAAAAAACTTTTTGAAAAGACTTTGGAAAACTATAGCTTATTAAAAAGCTTAACTAAGCAGACAGTTTCTCAGCTGTATGCTGAGTTTGGTTTTGAAAACTGCTTATTTAAAAAGCTAAAACATGATGACAAAATTAAGCTAAATTTTGAAAACTAAATCTAAACTAATGAAATATGACCTAAAAGCTACTTATAATCTGCAAAATCAAAAGCTAAATGCTATTTTTACCCTACTGAAAATGAAGCTAGAAATTATACTTAAGCATTTTTTTATCTATCTGATGCACTTGGTAAAATGGTTAAACCTAAATGCAGGTGACCTTAAGGGTCAATCCTGCTTTGTACACACCAAATAGGTGGAGTCAAAAAGCTAAATAAAACAATTTCTAAGCTTGAGAAAGCTTTGGAATCAAAAAATCTCTTAAAAAGAAAACTTCCCCTGGTACACAGGCTTAGAAAATAAGCTTTTAACTTGCTAGTTTTGAATCTAAACTATGAAACCACCCTCACTACTGATTTTAACCTATATTGAAACTAGTTAAGAAACATTCATTTCAATGCTTTTGACTTTTGAAAGTCCAAGACAAACTAAATCCCAAACACTCCTTTAAAATTATTGACTTCCCAATTAAGCTTATGACTATGAAAATCTATTTCAGCACAACCTGAATACGGTTAACAAGAGTCTAAATTACTCACCTAATAAACCTACTTAACAAGAATAAGCCCAAATTAATAAGCTATAAATACACTATTTTCTTTGTTTTTAATGACATTTATAAGATAAACATGAAATATGACTACTAAACTACTCTAAATCAGAGCAGCTAATCAAAAACATTCATTAAGCATAATAAAATATTAATTAAGCACCAAATAAGCAAGATATAGCAACATTAAGCAATTAATGAAACTAAGAAAATTAAGACAGAAAGCTTTATATGAAAACTTACTATAACCTTACTAAAACAAGGTTACAATTGGCTCAATAGACGTTATTTTACAAGCTCTGGCTTATTGTAAATAAGCCAGTATAAGTCCATATGAGCTCTTCTATTTTAAGCTCATATTCCATAAGTCAAAAATCCAAATAGCAAGGGTTTTTAAGCTGATTTTAAAGTTTCAGTAGATTAAGGCTTATTAGAGCTTAATTCCAAGCTTAGGACTTAAAAGGAGCTAGGAAGGAGCTTTATTAAGATGCGTTTGGAAACAGTAGCACAATTAGCACACAATTTGAGAGTAATAAGGAGCTATGAGTAACACAGCGTATGGAAAACTTAGAATGAAGATTTTATTAAACTTAAAACGGATTACATTGCTTGGAAATTGAAAGTTACCAAATTTAATGAGAAAAAATTACATTTAAAATGACAATTACATAAGCTAATGAAAAACTAAACGTCTTTGTAAAGGAAGATGATCATGTGTGAGTGAAAGAATCCTTAATAGCCGCCAGGAGAAGCTTTTAGTGCACCCTCAAGTCTTCACACGATCCCTGAATCCTTTCCCTCATTTCTTCCATTGATTGGATCTCAATCTGAGGTCGGTAGATCAAATCTTTTAGTCCAGGATTTCTAGCGTTGGCAATCCGTGATGTGACATGTTGTGCTTCTTTCGTGAGCGTTTTAGTGTAAAATCCTAATTCTTGAGTTTTCTCGTTTTTTCTTTTGTTTGGTTTGTTGTCAGAACCGTGTCATTCCCTTTGGGTTTTGGCCAATGAGAATGAGAGATGATGTAATACGCTGCCAATGTGTACTTAGCCACTTGAATTACCCTTCCATGTCCTTAATTTGCACTTACCCCTTGATTTTGACCTCGTGGTAAAACGGGGACGATGGGTGAACAGTAACAACAGAAATTCCTGTGTTTTTTACTTTTTTTTTATAAAAGGGTGCGTTTGATTTCGTTGACCCGGGGTTTGACTTGGGCTTATAAAGGGATTGGGCCACGGAATGTGTTTGGGCTCGGGTCTTATTGATTTGTATAGGGATTAACGGGTGTTATAATTATAAGAGTTAACACCGTTAGGGTTTAAGGACTCTTTTTGCAATTTGGTTAACTTTGAGGGACTGATTTGGGATTTTTTTTGATTTTATCCTTATTGTGATTGAGCAAGTTTGATAAAGGGTTGACTGAGTTGACCACTCTAATGTTGACTTTGGATAGCTATTTCCGGGCTCTTTGTGTGCTCTTCCGTTCCCGTGTCCGTGTTTGTCCGGTTTTGACCGTTTTCTTATTAGATTTTGCCAATATCATACTACACATCACAAAGACAAAACAAGCAATATTCAAGTATTTAAAGCACAATTTTATCTTTTTAGGGCTATTTTTGACATAAAACGGATATGTGTTTTCACACATATCACAACCAGCCTTCGAATCTTGGATTAGTTGGGTCCCATTTTATTACGGGAGTGTTATTTCCCTCTTCTCCATCGTACGATGCGGGATAAAATTTACAAAAAAATTTCTCAATCAAGTTCTTCCCAAATGGTGATTTTTCCTTCCCCTTCGTTTATCCACCATTGTTTTGCCTCATCAGCTAGCGAGAGAGGAAATATTTTCATTCGTAGTTGATGGGAATCCCCACCATGAATGTAGATCGAATCAATCATTTTAAGTACCATAGCAATGTGGTTCATCACGTCTTCGTCAATCCATCCATGGTATGCATTTATTTGTAATTCTTCTAATAATTCCTTGCTGAGTTCAATGTTAATATTGTTACTGGTAATAGAAAGATGTGATTCAGTCTGATCCTTTTCCATGTATTTTTCTAAAATTAGTTCTGCCATGACTTCTTATGGTTTCTTCTTCAGTCTACTAGATCTGATAAGTACTTCCTGTAACACAGGTAAAAATATCAGCAGGATTTGCTCTAAAGAAAGATAGAAATAATTTTAGCACGAAAATTAAAAATATTTAAAAACTTAGGTTCTGTTTTAGATGATCAATACGCCATATCCAATGGAAGTGGATGCGCCGTATTAATCAGTTGAATCAATACGCTATATTGGATAGAAAGTTGGATACGCCGTATTCGATGGTAGTGGATACGTCGTATTCAATTATCGACAAGAATAGTATATTAGCAAAACAATTAAATTAAACACACAAATTTACAAGCAAACAAATAAACTAACAAATATACAAAATATACAAGAATATACACTAATCTAATTAACACTACTCCTAAGGGTTAGATATAATCTAATATTAAAAACCAAAACATAAAATAAAAATCAAGATTAATTTTTACTCCCCGACAACGGCGCCAAAAACTTAATGTGTCGTTGTGTGGTGTTTATTTTTAAGATTTAAGTTTTAAATTTATATTTTGCCGACTTAACCATAAACAACACTTTAATGGGCAGTGTACCCGGTCGGTGGTAGATTCGTGGTAAGTAGGGTGTCAAACACTTGAAGCGAGGTT
>BQNB010003344.1:19077-115688 GCA_026074375.1 Tanacetum coccineum
CGGTATAACCTTTATGTGAAAGAAACCATTGTATATATGTGGATATGTACACGCGTATGTTCCGCATGTCCATTTATGACATTCATTGTATCTATAGATGTTTTGTATGTAGGTATACTTGTATCTATAGATGTTTTGTATGTAGGTATACGGACGTGTATATGCGTGAACGCGTAACTATATCAAAAAAGTAAACGAAAACGATTATGTTTGTGGGAAAGTCATGGGTAAAATTAGGTTGTAAAATTAAGAGTATCTTTTTTCATCACAACATAACAACAAACTTGTTAACATTCTGATGATCACATAGTTCAAACCTGAGCAGTTATAATAAATCTTCTTATCAGATAGTGATGACTCGACCGATTCACGTAAGCTTGTAGCTTCTTGATGGTGCTTGGAGATTTAACTATATCATCATATATACCGTGTGAAATGGCGGTTGACGAATAATCTTCTACTTGATCAAGTTTTGGATCCAAAATACTACAAAAGCAAGAAGAGTAGCAAAATACATGTAAATTTAATAGACCACATAAAAAATCTTTATAAAATAGCTAAGAAATGATTTTTTTACAAAATAAGTTGATTCCTTAACTATCTTTATAAACAGATTACTTCAAATCATCTTATAAGTTGTTATTTTAAACATACAAAAGCTATCACCATCCTCCTTCTCAACCTCATAAACACGCCCACATCACCTTCACATCATACCCGTACTTCAAACCACAACAACTCTAAAAACCAAAAGTTAAAATTGAGCTTGAAGAAAATATACATACCTTTCATCTTGAAGAATTTTCTATTTTGTAGCTTCACCACATAGAATCCTAAAAACCAAAAATCAAAACCACGTAAAATTTATTCAGTGAAAATTTAATGTATTAATGTGAAAATTTCTAGTGTGCCGTCAAGGGTGTTTAGTTGCTGTTAGTTTCCTTCTATCAGCTTGGGGGTCCTGACTGTGGTACAATTCTAATTCCACTTGATACCTACAAACTAATGGAAGCAATTTTGAGGGTCAAATTCAATTGGGAAAACTGGTCTAGATGAGTCTAGTTTGTGCTGTTCATACGAAGATCTTTGTTCCATTCTTTACGTCTATGAATTTACAAAACACAATATACATTCGTAATTTTGTATAGCATATTGAGTAGCATATTAACTATTTGAGTAATATAACTTGCAAACCGCTTGAAGGTGCTGGGAACATACAGTTGACTACATACCACTCGATCTATCACCGGACCATGCAAACCATCAACATCTTTTTCGTCAAACCTGCACAACAAAAAGAAACGTCAAAATGATGTTACTATATGGAGAGCTATCCCAACATCTAGATTACTTGGTCCGTATCACTAGATCCAGTTGAATGATAGGTCGCATACAAAAGCACGTAAACAAGTATGAATTAATAAACATAAACAAGCATGCAACGATAAATTAAGCAATCGAGATATAAACAAAACCAAACATTCAGATCTTCATAATAATGGCTAATACCCGAAGGTATTAGCCTTCAAACATCATAATTAATACAAGAGTAATTGTTTTAGCCAAGGTAAACTAACCGAGTTAACGAATGATACCAAAAACTGAACGATTACAAAAGTATATGGAATTACACGTTGTCTTCTATGGATTGGAATGCGTTGCAAGACCTCTTCTGCTCTTTTTCTCCTCTAAAAATCGACTTTTATGGTTTAGGTATCGAGAATATGATTTAGCACACTTAAAACTCATTTTTGAGTTTTGTATTTATAGGGTCTGGAAGTCGGTTCGATACGGCGTATCCAAGGGATTGGATACGGCGTATTGGAGTTTCTTGGAGTAGGGACCACGTTTGATATCTTCCAGAATATTCACATACTATATCTTGAATACGGCGTATTGACTTCTTCTGGATACGGCGTATTGAGCTTCATTCCTTTGTGGTCTTTGGTGAGTGCAGGCACGGATACGCCGTATCTTCCTTGATGGATACGGCGTATTGGTCTTCAGAATAGTAATCTTCAAAATATCTTCATTTAAGCTCCAGAATGCGCGCCTTTTGCTAATATTCACCAAGTACTCCATAATTACTGCAATTCTCAAATATAAACGATTAAGTAACAATTCTTTGCAATAATTATATAAAATGGGTTAAATACATGGGATAAATGATGCTATAAAATAGACGTTATTTGATGTCATCAGGTTATTCACGATAGATATGCACCATAGGATATTGATTTGAGTGTGTGAGGGGTCAAAAATAAGAGTAGAAGTCTAGAGGTCATTTGCATACCCTTTTTTAGAGATATTTGTGCTCTTAGAGCTAATATGCTTATGTGTTATGTGCTAGGACTTATGTGCTATGAAAAAGAAATTTGATCTACATCTTGTCAATATTGTGGTAATTATCGCCTCACATATTTAAATATGTCAAATCGACTTATTCACTACGTTGCATGTTTCATTCCCCACGATGGACATGAAAATTAAATAGACAAATTCATTGAAAAAATCACTTTGGATCACAACTCATCCTTGTGTTGAAATTGTTGTATCTGTGTCAAATTGCTTATTTTATGTGTTGATTGCATGCCATGTGTATTAGGATAGAAAAGAAAAGAAAAGAAAAGAACTTTATGTAAACATACAAACTGTGCAAAACTAGAAGGGGGTTAAATAGTTTACCGCTTTTTAAATTAATGTTATTTTTGTTTATAAAAACTTAGATTCGACTTTATGTGATCTCAATATGTGCACAATATGAACAATGCAAGTAAGTAAAACCACATTGATACCTAATTAAAAAAAACTAATGAGCACTCATGGATTTCATTCCTAAAATATACCCAATTTATAAAAACACTAAAAACACACACAAGCAACACACAACCAAAAGCAAACACAACACAACCCCCACACAAACAAAAACACAAAATGAAGAATTCCGATTAAACAAACAAGAAACTTTAAAAAAAAAACAAAATCAAAACCGTTAAAAAGAGCTATGCTAACTGACTAATTAAAATCCAAAACAACTGAAACGCATAACCAAATATAGAAGTAAATAATAAAATTTATATATAGAAAACCCGCCTAAATAAGAACCCAATAAACGACATAACACCAAATTGTCGCATCTTTACGAACATACCGACTATCAAACCACAACAACCCGTAAAGCCAAAAGTTAAGAAATTAGAGCTTGAAAAAAAAAACATACCTTTTAACTTGAAGAATTTTATTGTGTTTTTGTAGCTTCAACCACATACAATCCCAAAAACAAAAATAAAAAGTCAATCAAAACCCACAAAAAATTTTAATCAAGTGAAAATTTAATGTATAAGTGAAAATATCCAGAGTCTCCGTCAGGGTGTTTAACGTAGATGTTGTTTCCTATCCTTTGGGTGTGGTACAATTCTATTCCATTGATACCGACAAAACTAATGGAAGCCAAGTTTTTGAGGTTCAAAATCACTGGGAAAACTAGTCTAGAGGGGTCTAGTTTGTGCTGTTTCATACAAGAACTTTGTTTCATTCTTTAGCTCTATGAAATCTGGAAACAATATACATTCGCATTTTGTATAAGCCATATCGAGTACAAAATAACTAAATTGGGTATATATAACTTGCCAACCGACGTTAAGGTGTGGAAACTAACCGTTGACAACTCCACCATCTATCACCGAACCCAGGCAAACCATCAACATCGTTTTCGTCAAACCTGTCCAACAAAAAGAAAGTCCAAAAAGATGATACTAGATGTGCCAACAAATGAAAAAGAAATTCCAATTAATGTAAAGTTTAGGCTTTTCCTATAAACACAATAAAAGGTAAAGAGGCAATTTTATACTAACCATTAATATCAAATATGATCGAAGAAAAACTTTGTTACTTTGTTCACATTTGCAAAGCGATGAAAAGATGGGAATGAATCTGAAGAAATGATAAACGTTATCAGTGAGGTGGATTGAAACAAATGTGTGATTATTCTTATAACAGCAGTAATTAAATTTCATGCTGGCTTCTAATTGTAATGAGGAAAATTTAACCATTGTGGCGGTGGCAAGATGGAGAGGGGCAGTGGTTGGGAAAATCACGCTGAGCACCTTGTCCTTAACTGGCGCAATCGAATACGTAACCATCATCCTAAACAAGTGACATGCATAACAAAATAACAAAATAATAAAAAAACTAATAAGAACCCTAACAAATTGATACCTAATTAAAAAACCAATATTAGCTCAAATTTCAATATACCCAGTTTAGAAAAACACTAAACACATAACCAAAAACACCAATGTTGAATTTCGATTAAACATAAGAACTTTAACCCAAATCAAACCGCTATATGAGTTAAGGCAACTAATTATAACCCAAAACAACTGAAATCATAACTTAATTATCAGAAGTTAAAAATAAAATTGTTAAGGAAAACCCCAAAATAAGCAACCCAGAACTACTTACCAATTGTCGGCATCTTCAACATCATAAACGCCGTACTTCAAACCACAACAACCCTTAAAACCAAAAATTAAAAGTAAGCTTGAAAAAAATATACATACCTTTTATCTTGAAGAATTTTATGTTTTGTAGCTTCACCACATACAATCCCAAAAACCAAAAATCAAAAGTCAATCAAAACCCACATAAAATTTATTCAGTGAAAATTTAATGTATTAAGTGAAAATTTCCAGAGTCGCCGTCAAGGGTGTTTAGTTGCTGTTGTTCCTATCAGTTTGGGGTGTGGTACAATTCTAATTCCATTGATACTACAAACTAACGAAAGCGAAGGTTTGAGGATCAAAATCATTAGGAAAACTGGTCTAGATGGGTCTGGTTTGTGCTGTTCATACGAAGATCTTTGTTCCATTCTTTACGTCTATGAAATTTGAGAAAAGTTATACATTCGTAATTTTGAATAAGCATATTGAGTAGCACATTAGCTATTTGATTATATATAACAACGTTGCACCCGTCGTGAAGTGTGAACATACCGTTGACAACTCCACCATCTATCACCTGACCATGCAAACAATCACATCTTATATCGTCAAACCTGTACAACAAAAAGAAATTCAAAAAGATTTACTATAATGTGCCACAAAGAAAAGAAATTCAAATTTTTTGTAAGTTTAGGCTTTCCTATAACAAAATAAAAGGTAAAGAGGCAAATTTTATACTATCTAAAATATCAAATATGATAGAAGAAAATACATGTTACTTTGTTCACATTTGCAAAGCATTGTAATGAGTGGGAACGAATCTAAGAAATGAGAAACGCTTATCAGTGAGGTGGATGAACTAATGTGTTGTTTATTCCATAACACAATAATTAAATTTCAGCTGGCTTATAAATTGTAATGAGGAAAATTAAAACAGGGGGGCGGGAGGAGGAGAGGGGCAGGGTGGGAACTCACGCTGAAGCACCTTGTCCTGAACAGGCGCATTCGAATCCGCAACCATCTTCCTAAAAAAGTGACATGCATTAAAAAATAACAACAATCAGAAAACTAATAGAACCCTACAAATTGATACCTAATTAAAAAACCAATTAGCTCAAATTTCAAATATACCCAGTTAGAAAAACCTAACACCAACAAAAAACACCAATTATGATTTCGATTAAACATAAGAACTTTAACCAAATAAAACCGATATATGAGCTATGCAACAGATAAAATCCAAAACTACTGAAACACATAACCAAAATTAAAAATTAAAATTGTATAAGGGAAACCCCCTAAATAAGAACCCAGAAACGACTTACCAAATTGTCGGCATCTTCACATCATACCCGTACTTCAAACCACAACAACCCTTAAAACCAAAAGTTAAAATTAAGCTTGAAGAAAATATACATACCTTTCATCTTGAAGAATTTTCTGTTTTGTAGCTTCACCACATACAATCCTAAAAACCAAAAATCAAAAGTCAATCAAAACCCACATAAAATTTATTCAGTGAAAATTTAATGTTAAGTGAAAATTTCTAGAGTCGCCGTCAAGGGTTTTAAGCAGTTGTGTTCCTATCAGTTTGGGGTGTGGTACAATTCTAATTCCATTGATACTACAAACTAATGGAAGCCAAGTTTTGAGGGTCAAAATCATTGGGAAAACTAGTCTAGATGAGTCTAGTTTGTGCTGTTCATACGAAGATCTTTGTTCCATTCTTTACGTCTATGAAATTTGAGAAACAATATACATTCGTAATTTTGTATAAGCATATTGAGTAGCATATTAACTATTTGAGTATATATAACTTGCAACCGCCGTGAAGGTGTGGAACATACCGTTGACAACTCCACCATCTATCACCGGACCATGCAAACCATCAACATCTTTTTCGTCAAACCTGCACAACAAAAAGAAATGTCAAAAAGATGTTACTATTGCTTATGTGCCAAAAAATGAAAAGAAATTCAAATTTTGTAAAGTTCAGGCTTTTCCTATAACAAAATAAAAGGTAAAGAGGCAAATTTTATACTATCTAAAATATCAAATATGATAGAAGAAAATACCTGTTACTTTGTTCACATTTGAAAAGCATTGTAATGAGTGGAAACCAATCTGAGAAATGAGAAGCGTTTATCAGTGAGGTGGATGAACTAATGTGTTGTTTATTCCATAACACAATAATTAAATTTCAGCTGCTATACATGTAAATGAGAAAATAAAACCAGGGGGGCGGGGGGAGGAGAGGGGCAGGGTGGTAACTCACGTTGAAGCACCTTGTCCTGAACAGACGCATTCGAATACGCAACCATCTTCATAAAAAAGTGACCTACATTACAAAATAACAACAATCAGAAAACTAATAGAACCCTACAAATTGATACCTAATTAAAAAAAACTAATTAGCTCAAATTTCAAATATACCCGGTTTAGAAAAACACTAACACAACAAAACACTAATGTTGATTTCGATTAAACATAAGAACTTTAACAAAATCAAACCGGTATATGAGCTATGCAACTAATTAAAATCCAAAACAACTGAAACGCATAACCAAATATAGAAGTTAAAAATTAAAATTGTATAAGGAAAACCCCCCAAAATAAGAACACGGAAACGACTTACCAAATTGTCGGCATCTACCGATGTAGGAATAACTCGAAACATGCAATATTATGACTTTCTTTTGCAATACTCTTCTTCTTCAAAACCTAAAAATATGGCATAGATGAAGATGCATAAAAGATTATTTTGATGAATCCAGATGTGATTTCTAAAGGAAGAAGATGAATAAGATGGATCTAGAATAAAATTTTGGGCCAAAGATTTGAGGGCGAAGATGTTGTGTGTGTAAATGAATTCAAACAAAAACAAACATGTATGGTATACGTGTATGAAAACGGAAGGTCGGGCCAACATTCATAAATGCATGGGTCGTTTTTAAATAGTGGGCCGGGTCAGGGGTGGGTCAAACAAATTAATGCACCCGGTGCATCCTGGTAATTGTATTGTTTGTATAATGACTTAAATGTGTTTTTAGTTTATTTAGTAAAGTAAAGTAATAAGAATTAAACATTTTAGTTCAATTTTGGAAGAAAATGCTTTTTTCAAAAATCAATCAATCACACTTGTTTTTTAGTCATTTTTTTCTTTTCCTCCTTAAGTGGTGCTTGAGAACACAACTTTTTCTGTTTCTTTTCATTTTCTTTCTTTTTCTAAGAAGTATCAAAACCACCTTCAGAGAGACGAGGATGATCAAAATACATATATGGGTTAAGAATTTTAGTGAGAGAAAGTATAGAGTGTGTGGAGAAAATAAGATATATTATGTGACAACTGAGATTTGAGCAGGTTAGTTTATACCATTAAATATGGCTAAGAGTTCATTTTATGTGTTTAAGTGTGTGCTAAGTGATTTTATGTGTGCTAAGTGAGTTAAGTATGTGCATGATATCATTTTGAGGTGTATGGGCATCTCATTTTGAGTATGTTTGTGTTGGGTTATGAGTATTCCATTTGTTTACGTTTAGTGATGATAGAAAGGATTGGCGTATTGCATGTAATGCTATGTCAATAGTTGGATGATTTAGTGATAAGCGTTATATGATAATTGTGGCATTTTAGAAATGAAATGAGTGAGTGAAATTTGGAAGTTTGTGGCAAATTTTCTAAAAATAGAAAGTGGTTTGGTGAAATGAAAGTTATTTTTAGAAAGGTAAGTAAGTAGTGTTTAAGTAAAAAGGTTTAATCAAATTAGCTTAGGTTTTTATAAAAACTTAAGATAATAAAGTAAATTAGTTAATTAATAAAATTAAAAATATATATATATAATATATATTATATTAGGGGTGCGTCCGGTTTAAGGGTTTAAAGGAAAAAATATATATTTTTAAACTAATTAGAGTTTGGCTAGGATTTGTAGAATACAATTATAAAACCAACTTAGCCCATCTCTTTTCTTTTCTTCTTGTGCCATGAGATTCAAACCCCCAAAACCCTAAGAAGTTTTTTTTCATTTGTGGATCCAAGAGTCATTCAAGAGTGTGGTTTAGGTGCTAATCATCAAGGTAAGTGTGTTCAACCTAGTTTAATTAGTGCATTCATGTAACAAAATCAATGATGGATTCTAGGGTTTCATAAAATATAAAATATTAATGATATATTAGGATTGTAGTATGATTAGGGATTGATTTAGGTCATGATCATACAATTGGTTAGATTAGATTTGCGATAAAATCTTGATTTATGATGAGCAGAATTTAGGGCTGTGTTTACGAGTGATTATTTCCATGATGGTAATAGTTTTTTTTATGTTTCTAGACTCTAAACAGTAGCTCATTGAATGTACTTTCCAGAAAATCCGACCTCGAAAGTTTTTAAGGTTGGGAAGTCATTCAAATGTTGTTTACCATAAAAGTTGTCAAAACAATAAATACGGGTCAGATTTAGGTCATGTTGGTGAGGGTAAACCCTAACTTAAAATTCAAATTGAGCTTAGCCCTTTTACAGGAGTTTAGTTATATGTGTCTATTAAAAATCCCCTAAAGGAGACCTTCTGATTTGGAGTCTAAGTATGGTTTTTAAGTACAAACTTTTTAGTGTGCAATCAGATCTGAATTGGGACTGTTTTGAAGTTTCATTTTCTTAGGAGTACTTGTGCATGTAAATGGATTTTGAAAATCCAAAGGTAGTTAATATACTCATAAATGAGCATGGGTGATTTTTGTTATGAATTATGAGGTTCATTAAGTAAGGGTTTGGAGTATGTAAAGTCATGATAAAATTCTGCAATTTAGAGTTAATTATAAGTAGCTAGTGGAAGGAGTTAATGAAGTGGTTAGGTTTGGGCATGGTGTCGGGGTGACCCATGATGGTTAATTAAATCCTTATACAACCATCATATGAGTGTTACATGGACATGAGCTTTTAGCTTGGTCTCGTGTAACACATTTGTGTTTGTATTGTGTAGCTTGTGGGAATATTGTTTGGAAGCTGCTTATGCTTCAGATGAGTTCCATAGCCCCTCTTTTCTTATGATTTTATAAGGGTGGAAATGATGCAAAGTATTTGGAAATGTTTTGATTACTGTGATAATGTGTTGTCAAAGATGCATGGACTATACGTGACTATTATATGTTGTGTGCTTCATGTTTTGTGCTGTGATATTAAGAATTGTGAACTAAGTCAGGGGCATCACCTACGGGTATCCATGGCCTGTTTAGTAGAAGGTACTATGGCCTAGAGGGTAGGATGGTTACTTTGAAAGTATCCACGGCCGAGGCTAAGGGGGTAACCACAAAGACCTTGGTACGATTGAGACGACTTATAAATCGTTACTGGGAAATCATGTAATTGGATTGTATTGGATTGGTTGTGCATGCTAGCCTATATGTTAGTTCATTTATTGTCCTGCAATGTTCTCTTTATTATCACAGTAATGTGCGGTTTGGATTTTATATCGTGTCTTAAACCTATGACTCTCACCAACTTTATGTTGACATTTTTAAGCATCATTTTTAGGTGAGTATCGTGATGATAAGAAGGATGTTAGGAAGAGTGGCTAGGGAGACCCTAGGCATTGCTTGTGGAGTTGTCTTTTCTGGTCTTTTCATTTGTTTTGCTTGATACTTGTTTGTTGGAGATTGTTAGTATTTGGACCATTTTGTTTCGTGTATAACATTACTTTGGTAATGCAAGACTCCTCTATCTTGTGTTGGGTATTGTCATGACACATTGTGTCCCTTTGATTATTTCCTTTATTTAGATTTCTCTATAGTAGACACCATTGTGTTGTGATGATATCCATAATGTTACGCCTCGTGTTTCTGCCTAAGCGGGGTGTGACAGATTGGTATCAGAGCTGATGGTTATAGAGAAGTGGGTGGTTGAGCCTAGACTATAACCTAGGAGTCCTTCACGTAGATGCATGTCAGGGCTTAAGCCTTTAGTAGTATATCTAGTATGCGTTTTCCCCCTTAATTGTATGAATTTATTTCTTAGTTTTGTTGATTTTATTTAGCTATTTTGATTGCCTTTACCTGATATAGTGTGCCTTATTTCTTGTTAAATTAGCTATGTCTCCTTTTCTTCCAAAGAAATTCCGTATGGGAGTCGCCATTGCGACAGGACGTAAAGGATATTACAAACCAGGGACATGGGCATGGGTAAGCCGGATTAGCCGCAAGATCCGCATACCAATTGCTACGTACCCATGCAGAGTGGAAGAAAGATTGACTATAGAATTAGTAGAGGGAAGAGAGGTGGAGAAAATAGTGACAACTGTGACAAAGAACGGGGTGGTTACTAGATACCCCGGGAAGTTTCATGAGTACCAGCTAACTGATAAAGAGAAAGAAATTGAAAGGATGATGATATACTAGGAACAAGTAGAATATAAGGTGTCAAATGATGATGATTCGGCTTTAAAATCAACGGAAAGGAGTATGCCTAAAGACTATGAGTTGGGGGATACTGGTAGTAGTAATAGAATTTGAGTTGTGCTTAGTTTTGTCTCGTTATGAACTCTAAGACAGGATTTTCTTCTAAATTGGTTCGTCTTGGTTTAAATTTTGTTAGGTATGTTATTTTGAATATTAGATTTGTTCAATTTTTTTATGATATGAAACGTATGATTTTCTTTGAAATTTTAAGTTTTTATATGTGGTGGTTTACCAATGTGACTTATGTGGTATGAGTCTTGTTGATATTGAGAAGTGTATTCATAGGAGGGAGTACACTTGTAAAAGGGGGCATCTATAATTATAGTGGCCAACATAATTATACATGCGCCACAACACAAGTAGACTTGCAAGTATGATTACACGACTTTGGTGTTAACATGCTGGTTGGATGAGTGTTTATGTATGTGTTTTGTATGGTTATGATGATGTGCTGATAGGATAATTGGGTTAAAAAAAACCTTTTCCCCTCATCTAAAGTGCTGATATATACTATCTTTTTTTACCCTTCAAGAATGGTTCAAACACGACTAATGGACAACGAAAAGGGCAACCCACATCGCTGCCATCATTTCGCGCATCAATTGCCAAAATTCATCCCATATCGTCACTCAAGTGACAAACAACATGAACAACAACAACAAACAACAACGGAAATAACAATAACAACAATGGAAATAACAACAAAAATGGGAATGGTGGGAACAATGGGTGTTCCTATAAGGGATTTCAAGCGTGTAGCCCTAAGGAGTATGATGGAAAGAGAGGTGCTATAGCACTTACCTACTGGATTAAGAAGATGGAGAATGTACTTGACAATAGTGGGTGTTCGGAGAATCAAAAAGTAAAGTATGTTGCCAGTTCGTTTGTTAATAACAGCATGACATGTGGAACGACTTAATCATATGCAAGTGGCGTAAAGCAGCAATTGGCATGACCTGGAATGATTTTAAGGCTCTGCTGGTGGAGGAATTTTGTCAAAGTAATGAAATGGAGAGGTTAGAGAATGAATTTTAGAATTACAAGATGGTAGGAGCCAACCATGCAGCCTACACGGATCGGTTCCATGAACTGGCCAAACTAGTTCCACATCTGGTGACACCGGAGTCGGCACGCATCAAGAGGTATGTAGCGGGATTAGCGCCTGAGATTAGGGGAATGCTCAAGGAGACTCAGCCAACAACTATCCAGAATGCAATTCTAAGAGCTGGTATACTCACCGACGAGGCTATTAGCTGTGGTACCTTGTCAAAGATTAATGAGAAGAGGAAAGCAGTAGAAGAGGATACTAAGTTTGGAGGGCCATAGAGGGATAAAAAGAAGGCGAAGGTGGGAGCGGGTTATGTGGCAACAACCCCTCCTAAAAATGAGTTTGTAAATCAATACCCCAAGTGTACCAAATGCTATAGTTATCATCCGGAGGGTGGAGAGTGTAGGTTGTGTTTTAACTACTAGAGGCCTGGCCATTTTGCTAGAGAGTGTCGGGCACCATTTAAGCGAGCAGCTCCAGTGAATGAGGTTAGAGTGGGTAATAATAGGAAGGTTTGTTACGAGTGTGGGGGCAGTGATCATTTTCAGTACCATTGTCCTAGGTTGAACCGAGCCTGGGTCAATGCAGGAAATCCATTGGCATTAGAGGGAAATCGTAACAACCGAACTAATGGAAATCAAACTCGGGGAAGAGCTTACAATGTGAATGTGAATGCGGCTGAGGCTTCGCGGGATCCTAAAGTGGTGACGGGTACTTTTTCTTTGAACAATTCTTTTGCTACTGTACTTTTTAATTCTGGAGCTGATTTTAGTTTCATATCTACTGAATTCGTGTCTCTGCTAAATGTGAAATCTAGTATTGTGAATCCTAGTTATGTGATAGAAATAGCAGATGGTAAAAAGGTAGAAGTTGATAGGATAATACATGGTTGCAAACTAGAACTAGGAAATTCCTTGTTCACTATAGATTTGATACCGTTGGGTCATGGAAGTTTTGATGTGATTGTGGGGATGGATTGGTTGTCTCAAAATAAGGCCGTGATAGTATGTCATGAAAAGGTGGTTGAAATACCATTGATTGGTGGTGAGATACTTAGGGTACAAGGAGAGCGTGGTTTGGGAGTAGGCAAAACTTTAATGAACATGAAAGTAGATGAACCAAAGGTGGGTGATATTTCTATAGTGCGGGATTTTGTTGATGTGTATCCAGAGGATTTGTCAGGATTGCCGCCGCAGAGACAAGTTGAGTTTCGTATAGACTTAATTCCTGGAGCAATGCCTGTTGCAAAGTCCCCTTATCGTTTAGCACATTCAGAAATGCAAGAATTGTCTGGGCAACTTCAAGAGTTGCAAGACAAGGGTTTTATTCGACCTAGTCATTCTCCGTAGGGGGCACCTATGTTGTTTGTTAAGAAGAAGGATGGCTCTTTTCGTATGTGTATTGATTATAGGGAATTAAACAAGTTGACTGTTAAGAATCGATATCCTCTCCCTAGAATTGATGACTTATTTGATCAACTACAAGGTTCGTGTTTCTTTTCCAAGATAGATCTTCGATTAGGTTATCATCAGCTCCGAGTACATGAGGATGATATTCCTAAAATCGCATTTAGAACAAGGTATGGACATTCTGAGTTTACCGTTATGCCTTTCGGACTAACCAATGCCCCAGCAGTCTTTATGGATCTGATGAATCGAGTCTGCAAACCGTACCTAGATAAGTTCATCATTGTTTTCATAGATGACATTTTGATTTACTTGAAATCGAAGGAGGAACATGAGGTTCATTTGAGGTTAGTTTTAGAATTATTGAGGAAGGAGAAGTTGTATGCTAAATTCTCCAAGTGTGAGTTCTGGCTGCAAGAGGTGCATTTCCTTGGTCACGTGGTCAACCAGAATGGTATCCACGTGGATTCAAGTAAGATTGAGGCAGTAAAGAGTTGGAAAGATCCTACAACACCGTCTGAAATCCAATCGTTTTTGGGTCTAGCGGGTTACTACCGGCGTTTTATCGCAAACTTCTCTAAGATTGCTAAACCTCTTACTTCGTTGACTCAGAAGAACTACACATGATCTTTAGTTAGGGGCAGTGGTGTTTGCTTTAAAAATTTGGAGACATTATTTATATGGTACGAAAAGTGTTATTTACACGGATCACAAGAGTCTCCAACATATATTTGATCAGAAGGAGCTGAACATGCGTCAAAGGAGATGGATCGAGTTATTTAGTGATTATGAGTGTGAAATTCGATATCACCCGGGTAAAGCGAATGTGGTGGCGGATGCACTAAGTAGGAAGGAAAGGGTGAAACCTAAACGAGTTCGGGCGATGGCAATGACTATTCATTCTGGAGTGAAAGGAATGATATTGGCAGCTCAGGGTGAGGCATTTGATCAAGAGAATGTAATGAATGAAAGGTTACATGGGTTAGATCAACAGATGGAAAGGAAGAGAGACGGAAGTTTGTACTTCATGGATCGAATATGGGTTCCGTTGGTAGGAGGTGTGAGAACAGTAATTATGGATGAGGCTCATAAGTCCAGATATTCTGTACATCCTGGAGCAGATAAAATGTACTACGACCTTCGAGACATGTACTGGTGGCCGGGAATGAAGAGGGATATTGCTACCTATGTTAGCAAATGTTTAACTTGTGCAAAGGTGAAAGCTGAGCATCAAAGGCCGTCGGGTTTATTACAACAACCAGAGATACCAGAATGGAAGTGGGAAAATATCACCATGGACTTCATCACTAAATTACCTAGAACAAGGAATGGGCACGATGCAATATGGGTGGTGGTTGATAGATTGACCAAATCAGCACATTTTCTGGCAGTACGTGAAGATTATAGTACGGAGAAATTGGCGAGGTTATACACCGATGAAATTGTCGCGCGTCATGGAGTGCCTGTGTCGATCATTTCGGATCGTGACGCACGGTTTACATCACGTCTCTGGCAAACATTTCAGAAAGCCTTAGGAACACGATTGGATATGAGCACAGCTTATCACCCTCAGACAGATGGACAGAGTGAGCGTACAATTCAGACGTTAGAGGACATGCTAAGGGCGTGTGTGATAGACTTTGGTGGCAGTTGGGATGTCCACCTACCGTTAGCTGAGTTCTCTTATAACAACAGTTATCACACTAGCATTCGGTGCGCTCCGTTCGAAGCACTATATGGAAGAAAATGTAGGTCACCTGTGTCATGGGCTAAAATTGGGGAAGGTAGTTTGATTGGACCTGAATTGGTGCAGGAAACGACTGATAAAGTAGTAGTTATAAAAGAGAGGCTCCAAGCGGCGAGAGATCGTCAAAAGAGCTATGCTGACAACAGGCGCAAACCATTAGAATTTGAGGTTGGAGATCGTGTGATGCTAAAAGTGTCTCCTTGGAAGGGCGTGGTTCATTTTGGGAAGAAGGGTAAGTTAGCTCCGAGGTATGTAGGGCCATTTGAGATTCTTGAGAGGATCGGTCCTGTAGCTTATCGATTAAGGTTGACAAGACTCTTCGTTTTATTGAGGAACCTGTAGAAATTTTGGACCGTGAAGTTAAGAGTTTAAAGCGTAGCAAAATATCACTTGTGAAAGTTCGTTGGGATTCAAAGCGTGGTCCTGAGTTTACTTGGGAGCGCGAAGATTTTATGAAGTCTAAGTATCCTCAGTTGTTTGTTGATCGTGCTGATGAGTCGGCTAATTAAATCTCGGGACGAGATTTCCTAAAGGAGGGGATACTGTGACAACTGAGGTTGAGCAGGTTAGCTTATGCCTTAGATTTTAGCTTTTGTGCTTATTTTTATGTGTTTTGCGTGCTATGTGATCGTTTTGCTTGTTATGTGAAGTAATTATGCATGCAGGGGATCATCTTAGGATTTTATGGTCATCCTTTTTATGGGCATGTGTATGAAGTTATGTGGAGTATTTTGATTTGAGTGTAGAATGTTGGAAAATAGGTCGCGTATTGCAAGCTTTGCTACGTCGATCCTTGGTTTTGAGGGTTTTGGCATTTATTAAATATGTGTGATATGAGATAGAAAGATATGGTTGAAATATGGGAGTTTGTGTTAAACTTTCCATTTATAGTAAGTGAGAATGGAAATGATATGGTATTTTTAGAAAGTGTAGTATTTTGCGTTTTAGCAAAAAGGTATAGTCAAATTAGCTTAGACTTTTGTAAAAACTTAAGGTAATATAGTAAATTAGCTAATTAATAAAATAAAAAAATATATATATATAAAAATAGATACATAAAGGGTGCGTCCGGTTTTGGATGTAAAAGAAGAAAAAAAGGTTTTTGAGTATGATTAGGATTTAGGATTGTAAACTAATAAAAACTCTAAACCCAAATTTTTAGTCATTCTTTTTCCTTCCTTCTCTTGTGTGCTTAACCATATACATCTCAAAACCCTAGGAAGATCATTTCAAGGAGCTAGGTCCAAGTCAATCAAGGGAGTGTTTGTTTAGGTGCTTGTAATCAAAGGTAAATACATTAAACCTCTTTAAATCTCTTAATTTTTTTTAGTTTAATTATGATGGATTTAGGTTTAATAAAAATACAGATTTATTATGTAATTAATGTTAATATGTTAATTAGATTTGAATTAGGGAGGAATCCATGCAATTTTAGGTTAGGGTTTGCATGGATTGATGTTATATTGATGAGCAGAATTTAGGTCAGATTGATTGACGTTTTTCTCCATGATGGAGAATGCAAATGACATGATTCTTTTTTTTAAACTGTAGCATTTTGAATCTTCTTTTCAAAAAATCAGGCCTCAACAGTTTTTGAGGTCGGGAAGTCAGTTAAATAATGGTTACAAGATTCATTGTCAAAACTGTGTTTTCAGACGAATTTTGAGTCAACTTAAGTGAGGTGAAAACCCTACTTAAGAAGTGTTTTAAATTAAGCCCTTTTACAGAAAGTAACTTTCATATGTCTATTAAGAAACCCTAAAAGGGCTAAGGCTAAAATTAATTTTAAGCTGGGTTTTGAAGTCGAAACTTTTTAGTGTGCAATCAGATCCGAAAGTGACCAGTTTGTAAGTTTGATTTTCAAAGGTATACTTATGCATTGAATGGATGCATGGGCTTCTGAGGGAACTTAATATACACATGTGGGGTCATGTGTGAATTTTTATGGGAATTATGGATGCGTTTTGGTATGGGTTTTGGGTCGTGCAAGTTGGGTAAAAATTCTGCATTTGAGCAGAAAGTTGTAAGTGTTTAAAATAAAAGTAAAAAGTAAATAAAAGATAAAATGAAGATATAAAATGATGGTAGAGAGTCTTTACATATAGTATAGATGATATTAGTCCATCATTAGGGTTGTTATATTGGATTGAGCATTTAGCTTACCGATGGTAACATGAGCTTTTATTGTGTATAGTTTAAGGAAGGAGTTTGTGTTACTTGTAGTTGCGCGATCAGGTGAGTTTCATAGCCTCTTCTCTATGATTTTATTGGGGTGAAAATGATGCAAATGGTTTGAAATGTTGAAATGATTTGATTACTGTGATAATTGGTTGTCTAAAATGCATGGACTTTACGTGGCTATTATGTGTATGTGCTAAATGTATTGTGATGTGGTCAATTGGAGCCGGGTTGGCTTGGATCATGGGCACGTTCCTGCCCCTTTTGATGTGTTGTGATGTGATCAAGTGGAGTCATAACTTGGGTCGAGGCCGGCCTGCCCCTTTCTTGGATTGTTGTGGATCGGGGGTAACGGTCCTACTCCAACTGTGAATTGGTTTTGTAGTTTTGTATGTTAGCCTGCCCTTATATGATAGCTCGTTTATTTCCATGCAATGTTTTCTTTTATCACAGTAATGGTTGGATAAATTTTAATTCGTGTCTTAAACCTATGACTCTCACCAACTTTATGTTGACGTTTTTGAGCATCATTTTCAGGTATTCAGTTTGAGACTAATGATGCTAGGAGAAGTGGATAGAGAGACCTTAGGATTGGCTTGTGGAGTTCTTCTTATTTGTTCTTTCGATTTAGACTTATGTTTGGCTGGATAATTTAAGTTTGAGATTGATTTACTTTTATGTTGGTTTATGATTTTGCGTGTATGACATTACTTAATAATGCAAGACTCCTTTATCTTGTGTTGGGTATTGTTATGACACATAGTGTCCTCTGTGATTGTTTCTTTTCTTTTTAGTATCTCTATAGTAGACGCCATTGTGTTGTAATGATATCCATAAAGTTTCACCTCGTGCTTCCGCCTTGGCGGGGTGTGACAATAGTGCTAAACACCCTTGTGGCTAGGCATACCGATTAAGGAGGAATTGCATGCTAAAATGTTCAAGTTAATGAAAGCATAAATGGCTAGTCCCTCATCTACATAAGTAGAACTTCATATACTGTGTTCAATACCTAAGTACATTGCTACTAGTAGGCATTTTAAGAGAATAGGAAAGTAAATATATTGCTATCTGCTTTCTACTGGTGATGTAACACTTACAATGTTGACAAATCCAGTGCGAGTTTTGCGTTTGATTACTGAAAATACATTCATGTAATGTTGTCAAATTCAGTGGGAGCTACAAGCTTTATCTCCTTGTTAGTTACCCATATAATATTTCTTACTTGCTTTGAAATAATTCATTACTTTCCGAATATGAACAACCATAGTTTAAAGGAAGATTGCATTTTATTTTATTAGATAACAAATTGCCTTTCTGATGTTGCTTCCTGAAACGTTATCTATAGAATAATAATCCACAATTCCTTATCAAATGTTATGGTTCGAATCTACTTTTAATATCTATGACACTATCATATTGTGTATACAATCGAGCGCTTGTCGTACTGTTTGTCTACTTTAGATCATGTTGTCCCGTACACAAGTGGGAGAAATCTTAAGTGTGTGAGTGTCTAGGGTCGTAGGATGGATGTCTATATATTTACTAAAAGCATATGACACAAAGTTTCTATCCGCACCAGTATCAAATAGCACCGAAGCATAAACATTGTTGATCAGGAACGTACCATTCACCACGTTGTTATCTTTCACCGCAGCTTCAACACATAGGTTGTATACTCTGCCAGGTGCTCTGCGCCCTCCTTGAGTGCTGGTTGATGCTTGGTTATTTCCTTTAGGGTTTCCTTGATTCTGTCTCTGATTGTTCTAAGGATTTTGTTGGTTGCCTCGAATTTGGTTTCCACCACCTTAACTTTCATTGTTCAGACACGTGTTCGTGTAATGTCCCTTCCCACCACATCCGAAACAAGTGACATCACTTCCCTGTCCTCCTTGGCTTGCGGGTCCTCTTTGGCTTGCGGGACGAGGTAGAGCTCAGCAGTCTTTAGCCTTATGCCCTGCCTTTCCACAATTGTAACAAGCAGGAGAGCATGCATCGGTGTGGTGTCATCCACACTTTCCGCAGTGAGGTAATTTGCAGCATAAGAACCTTGCCCGGCTGTAAACACCCTTGTTGTCTTTGGGCGTTTGTTCGGGTTGATGTTACTAGTGTTGTTGGTGTTGTTGGGGTTGTAGTGATTTCCGTTCCATTTCTGTTTATCACCAGAGTTTTCTCCTAACTCTTGGACTACTTGGTACATCAACCCTTGAGCCATTTCAATTGCTTCATGCAAATCTACTAGTTTGGATGATGTTACGTTACATTTGATGTTCAAAGGTAGAGCTTCGATGTAATGTTCTAACAACCGGTTAGGGTTGGGTACCATTTCAAGATGATTGTAGGCGGTAAGGTTTGTGCCTTTCACCTTTAAGTTCCATAGTTCATTTTCCATTTGCTTGACTTCATTTCGAGGGCAGTACTTCCGGATGAACATAGCCTTGAAATCACTCCAAGGTGTTGCTTGAGCGGTATTGAGAGTAAAGAACGAACATACACGTTCACCAAGTAAGGCACATATAGCAGTTTGTGCTAGAAGCAATTTTACTCTGTTACCTTCATTAACGTTTGCTTATCCCAAATTTGAGATTCTAGTTTTCATACCATCAGGTTAAGCCTACAGCACCCTTCAGTACCACAGAAGTTTTCATGCATGACTAACGGAATTCTTTGTAGTTGCATGCTATATTCTGGAAGAGTAGGATCCTTAGGTTGGTCTCTTCTTGAGTGCATGCTGCATGAGTCACGAGCGGACAGCTGCGAAGTGCTTAGCTTACTCCTTGTGGCAATGAAGCTAGTTGAGCATTTAAGTGTCAATGCCACTGTTGATGTCCACATTGTTTCGGTTGGTCGAACGGTTGACTGGGGGGTTCCGGCGGACAGTTGGGCGTCGTCCGGGTGTCATTTTCTATAAGAGGGACAATGGAAATGACAGTTATGACATGTACGAAAATTATATGCGTAAAGATAGTCACGATACTACAAATGGCATGTCTTTTGAAATCAATACTGTTATTATTCGCAAACACGATACTCATTCCGAAGAGTAAGGGAATACAATAGTTCACTAGCCGTGACAAACCCATAGCTTAGTGATTGTACAAAAGACAAAAATAAAACTAGTTGTTGTTATGGTAGATTTGCTGGACCACTTCCTCGAGTGCCTCTTTCCTTTTTTGTCGTGCTTCCTCCTGAGCATTACTAGCACGATCCTCCGCATCCTCACATACTTGTCTAAGCTGAGTAATCAGTTCGTCCACCAATAGCACCTCCAACTAATTTTCCTCCACTCAGGGCTTCACGTCCCACAATGTCAGGAAGGCTTCTAACTCCTCTAAACAGGCATTTGGGTAACGGTCCATGTCCTCAAGAATGGTATGCAACTGTCCTCTAAGGCGCGTCGTGCATACGGTCAAGGCTATCTCGGGGATAGGCATCGAATTCTGACCAGTTTCCGTCCCGTAAGAAGTTAGAGCTTCTTCTCTCTAGGTGGGGTCCGTTTCAGCAATCATCCGCTGATAAGCAGCCATCGAGAATGGGGATAAAGGTGAGAGTGGTGGAGTAAGAGGATCAAGTTGATAATCATCAAGGTTAATAGCGGAAATTCTGGCACGTTCAGCAAGATTTGGCTTAATGTCAGGTAAAAAGGATATACGAGCGGTTCGTCTGATAGTTGGGGGAGGTGGTAATACGGATGGCAAAATAAGTAATTCGAGAGTAGGACCTCTCCTATGATACACCTGGGGGAGTGTGTCGGGGAGTCTGGGAGGTACCAGTGTAGTGTTATCGGTGTGTTTAATATCGAGTTCGACATGGGGGGCTGCTGTGACATGAAATATGAAATTAGGATATAGGATATTTCAAAATACGCATAAGTTAAGCCTGTTTGTTTAATACACATGTAATCCATATTAAGTATATGTATCTCATATATGTCTATTTCACATGTATCCCATTTTAATATATATGTACTCCCTTGATTGTTGATTCCCATGTACCCCATATTGAGAAACCAGCAATGACAGATAATAGAAGCATAATAAGCATGTTAAGCAGATAAGTAGTTATAGTCTAGTGCTACCTAATGCAATCTAGTTCTCTATAACTCAGAGCTCTGATACCAATCTATTACACCCTCAAAATATCAGAGTATAATGGCAACCGAGGGCGTGTGACTTCATGATTATCATACTTCTAAGCAATACAGAATGACCTCTATATGAGACGTTTTAAGAAAATTAATCTTTTGTATTAGGAAATAATAAATTGTTTAAACATTCAGCGGAAGCATAAAAATAGACAATACAACATCGTTTTTAAATAGTATAAATGATCTTTAATAACTAGAAATGACTGCAATTCATGAGACTTCACATAGCATCTTCGTTCTTAATACCTGAGAAAAACATTGCTAAAGTGTCAACATAAAGTTGGTGAGTTCATAGGTTTGTTTAAGCAGAAAATGTAGTGTTCATGAATCATAAGATTTCACCCACATATGACAATATAACAGATACAAAGTCATATAAATTGCATTACTATTGTCTAAGCTCATGACACCGAAGCGTTAACATATACCAACTATAATGAATGCCCTTGCAGGTGTCTAACCCGGGACACCCGTAATCTGACTCAAATGAAACTGTGTTTGCTTGACTAATGTCAGTCCAAGACAAACAGGGACGTCAATCCCGATAGATCTATCCATAACATTCGCGCTTACAAGTAATTAACGGTTCATGATAAATCGGGCAGATAGCAACTTGGGTTAAATCGGGACTTAGACCAATCAGTAATGAGTAATTGCACTTGTATTCACACGTTTGAAATAAGCAATGTTCTCACCCCAAAAGATGGTTTAAAACAGTAGAGTAGGGGCTATGAAAACTCACCTTGTCAATTAATCGCTTTGAATGGGGAGATTGGATCTATGCACGTCAAATAGTGACTCGATCAACACCTAAGTAATTTCGATAAATCTGAGTGTACATTCTAAGAACTCAATGTATGAATTATCCAATTTATTTGTCCAATGATAAAATATCGCTTTATGTTCTCATATCGTTGATTAGACCGTTGGCTCTAGGGATGATACACGACTACGCACATCTAAGTATTTATACTTAATTTGATGAAACTATGTGCTATAACTTATAATCATATGATCACATTGTAACCAAAAAAAAGAAAAAAAGAAATAATACTATTTATTTACCATTTTTCAAGTTTATATGTATATATATATATATTTATCTCGCTTATTTACCTACTTTAGTCGTCACTTAAGTTTCGTGTAAATATCTATTTTATATGTTGCAGTTCATGTGAAATTGTCTAAATAATCTTTGTAAAAGTTATTTACTTGTATTTAATATCCTCACGTTTCAACGTTTACGATTTAAATCATATGACTTTTAAATCATTTTTAAACTCTAATAGAATTTAGTTAAGGTTTTATCGTAACTAATTCCATGTCATTTAAAAATGTCACACAATTATGCATGAAATATACTCTACGCAATGTAGTATGACTTTTATTTGTATAATATAAGCAAGTGGGAAAACATATTACACTATTTTTTACCCTACTAGAATGACAATATCAGGAATGCATGCATGCTATTATATGTCACCATGTTTTCTTTTCTTGGTTCCTAGTTTATGTATTTATGCTAGCTATTCCATGCTACTATAAATATGTTTGTTGCTCTAGCCTTTAACTCTCATGCATAAGTGTTACCGACATAGTAAAATGGCGTGACACCAAAATACTACTACCTTGGCAAAGTTATTCGGTTCCCATGGTTCGAACCATTTGGTGCATAGAGGTAAATCGCAGCCGCACAACGAGCGCGTTTGGGTCAAGTAGGCCGCATCATAAAAGGGTGCGTCCACTGTTTGAGCTCAATCAACACCAAGGGGGTGCGTTGATGGGTCGGACCTAATAGCACCAAAAGGGTGCGTTGAAAATGATAAAGGCAGCAGCCGGTTGGTATGAAACCACCAGCCTTCGCCACCCACCACTTTGCGGCAGCAACAGTGGCAGCAAGCCACCGTCACACGCCAACACAAGCGGCGGCAACAGTGGCAGCAGCCAACTGTCTCGCACGTACGAGTGGCTCGAATGCGAAAAGGTTTAGGGTGGGTTGCTATCCGTGGAGCAGCCACCTTGCCCAATGTGGTACAGCCAATGACGAGGCACAACCTCGTTGAGGTAGTGGCTCCTCGTCACCCGTCGCGTTGGTGGTCACGGTCGTTTTTGGTCTTGGTTATAATACAAGTATTTAGCACGTATGTCTCAGTCCTACTCGTTTTAAAATGGTCGCATAATACCTTGTTCGGCCCAGTTTTATGTCCATGGTTTACATATTAAATTTTTACGCATAGCATGACAAAATTTTGACATGCGTACGTTCACGAGGACCATGCATGGGCCGCACCATGCATGTCGTGTGATACTACAAAATTAAAGTCATGTATGACAAATATGGAGCCACAAGAATAACTTACGAAGGTCCAGGTTTTGCCAGGCAATGTGGAAGGATGACGGTAGTAAGGAAGCTCGAATCAACCCTTGGTTAATACTACCCTTTAAACCCAACGTTCACTAACTCAAACTCTACTCGAACCTTACTTCTTTTGCTTGATCTTGTGTGTGATGGTGCTACTAGAAGTGAAAAGAATGGTGTCTACTTATACTACAAATTCATGCATTTACTGAAAACTTTAAAAACTTCCCGTGAATGTTTATTTTTCACTTACTATTGAGCATAGTTGTATAGTATAACTATTAATAGTGAATCTCCCTATTTGTGAAATGAAGTTTGCAGGAGAAAAGATATAGGCATGTGAAGATTTTGAAAGAACGAAATGTGTAGGCCATTAAATGTAAGGAATAAAATGATGATGTTGGTTTGCCTATTTTGAATTTCTCCATTGATTGCCGTAGATATACATTTATGTATTAAAGTTTGAGGTGAATGAAATGTCAAGGTACAATATTTATTTAGGAGGATTTAAATATTGTCACATGTATATATATATATATATATATATATATATATATATATATATATATATATATTTTCCTTTTTCTTTTTTTTCATTGAAGTATGGACGGGTTCACAGAATAATATAGGTGTGTGACTTTGTTTCACAGGGCGTGAAAAATATGAATCTATTGTTACGCGTTTTCTAAAATACCCTTTTAGATCCAAAAGCAAAAACAATGATTTATACGCGCTATTTAAAACACTCAATAGCGTAAAACATTTTATGTCGTTTGAAGGATAACTTTTTATTGGAAAGTAACGGCAAATTTGCAACTTCTTGCGGTACATACTCTTACATAAAATGAAAAGGAGTTCTAAATTTTTCCGAGGTGCTACGTAGATCAACAGCACAAGATATATAAGAACGGCTTTTAAAAGTGTCGTTTAAAACCGATACATTGGATTTAGCAAAATGTTTGTTACAAAAGCCCAAAGCTTTACTTGTTCATTGTTAAATTATACAAAGATTCCAGTTCATAATAAATGCTCCTCCAAAATGCAATGCAACCAAATCTTTAATGCAAATGACTTCAAAAAAAACGACCACCAATGTATCCCTTATCTTGTACCTCATTGATCTTCTAAAAAAACATGCTTTAAAACGTCAATAATAATGTTGGTGAATTCATAGGTTTGTAAACTATATGAGTGTAGGACCGCAATTGTTTAGAGTGTGTATTGCATGGTATACAATATCTAAAACAGTAAGTATTGCATGGTATACAATATTCAAAACAGTAAGTGTTGCATGGTATACAATATCCAAAATAGTTAGTATTGCATGGTATATAATATCCCAAACAGTAAGTATTTCAAAGTTACTTCGTCTAATTGTAAAACAAAGCATGTTCTCACCACAAAACTTATAAATCATTGTAAAATGTAAAATGTGGGTCTATGAACTCACCTTGAGTGAGCATATATCAAGTATATCACAGAAAATGCGTCACGGTAATGATCGAATGCAACCTAATCTAATATAGGTTGTATAAGTACTAATCACATTGGGTAACTACTACCATGTATATTTCTATATAGCTAATCACCATCTAATTGTTTTAGTGAAATCATGTTAATAAAGTTAAAACGTTTATAAATAGTTTGATAGTAAAAACGACGCAATTTCTTCGTTTTAAGCCTGTTTCTTACGTTTCTTATGTCCACGCTTTCGTATTAAGACGAGTTATCAAAATATTACATTTTCATATTTTTGACAGCGAACAGTACTTTTTACTGTTCACACCAGTTATAAAGTTATTTTTATAGTTTTAGTTGTCGTAAAACCCGTAAATGTCGTATTTTATTCGTTATAGCTCCGTTTTTAGCGATTCTTTCGAGCACGATCTCGTAATAGAAAGTTCTATTTATTTATGAGGTTTACAAAAACAAATGATCCTGATATGAACAGTAACTTTTATAAAAATAGTTTTATAAAAGTATTTTTAAAAGGTGTACATGGAAGTCTAGACTTATATGTATAAAAGGTGTACATGGAAGTCTTGAGACAAGATGAGTGTTTCACGGAAGTCTTATGGTCAAGGTATGGGTTTTACTTGAAGAAGTCTCATGGTTTTAATAGTTGGTGAATGTACAATGCAAGCTGCAAGATTTTATGATATTTCTTTGTATCTATTGCTAAAAATCCGGCCATATAGAGATATGTATGATATATTTTTGTGATTTTTAAGTATTGGGTATAAAAGTGGGTATTTGTTGAAGCGTAGAAAAGTTTTGGTGGTTCCGGGTATGCCTAAACGTATTTTATCGCGATACGTAAACACTTTACGCAACCAATAAAAATAAAATGAACAAAGTTAATAATTATCCTCAAAATAATTACTTAACACTTGCTTGATGTAAAAATTTAATTGTTTGATGCCCGTTTACATTGAATGATCATTTTTAGCTTACGCGATTTAACTTAACGTTTATGATTTAAAAGCAAACGCGTACAACACTAAAAATAATTAGTGAATTTATTGACGATGTAAATGACCTTAAAACACGGGGTGTTATAGACTCCCCCCGTTAAATGAGCCTTGTCCTCAAGGCTTACGATGCGGCACTTGACGACGGTGCAGTCTTTGTGAAGAGATGTGGGTATTTCTCCCTGAATTAGTCTTCACGTTCCCATGTGAACTCAGGACCTCTCCTGGAGTTCCATCGAACCTTGACAATCAAAATACGGCTTTGCTTCAACCGTTTAGCTTCAGAGTCCATGATTTCTACGGGTTTCTCAACAAATTGAAGCTTGTCATCAAAATAAAGCCCATCTAACGGAACATCTAATGGTTCGTCGGCATAGCACTTTTTCAAGTTGGATACGTGAAACGTATTGTGAACCTTGCTCTACTATTCAGGAAGCTCAAGCTTGTAAGCAACATCTCCAACCTTTTCTAATACCTTGAAAGGTCCAACATATCTGGGATTTAGCTTCCCCCGTTTTCCAAAACGTACTACTCCTTTCCGAGGCGAAACTTTAAGCATAACTTTGTTGTCAACTTGAAATTCTAAAGGCTTACGTCTCACATTGGCGTAACTCTTTTGGCGAGAAAATATGATAGCAAAATGTCCTAGGGTGACTTAGTGATATGTCTCGGTTTCTTGGCTTAGGATTTTGTATAAGATGACGTCGACTTTATTGTAAGATGGTGCAAGATTTTTACTTAGTTGTTAGGATTGTTAGTTTGGTTCCTTGTGATAGATGCGTTTTATGAATACGCACGCAGAAATTGATTTAAATAGGAAATTGTTTCTTGACAAGAAGTTTTAAGGTGACTACTCTCAGCATGGCATGGTCCTTACTGAATTATACATAGTTGATCAGGCCATGTATAATTGAGGACTAATGATGCATTGCTCATTTTCGTCAAAATAGCGTCATGATTTCATGATATTTGTGGGAGTGGCTTATATAAATAAGTAGAGAATTAAAGTAAACTTGACAAAATACATTGATTTGATAGATAATTTGAAATCATTCATACAATCACAACGGAAACTTAAGAGGAAATACAACGAGAATTCTTAAAGGAATAGAGTCTAAGCACTGATATCGTCCTCCATGTCGTTAAGGTCTTGATCGGCTTCTCCTCCTCCTAATGCATGCACCAATCCACGTGCTCCAGTACCTTCAGCCTGGTTTCCATGGTTCTGGTTCTTTAGCTCCGGGCAATCACTCCTGTAGTGCCCTGGATTCCCACATTCATAGCAAGTGAGGGTTCTTTGATTCCTAGCGGCAGCAGGATTTCTACAATCCCGGGTCATGTGGCCAATCTTCTTGCAATTCCCGCACTTTACAGTACATGGCCCATTGTGGTGCAGCTTGCACCTGTTGCACAATGGAAGAGTTCCAGCATACTCCTTCCTTTCACCAGTCCCAGCGGCGTAAGCTTGAGCCACATTTTGTCTCTTGGGAGATTGTTGTTGAGCTTGGTTGTTGTTGTCAAGTTTCCTCTTATTCTCAGCTTGACGTTCAGCAAGAGTGCTGATCTTTTTGTCCATCAGTTCAGTTGCCATTTCAATAGCATCCTGCATTGTTTTCGGCCTTGATGCCATAACACTTCCGTGAATCATGTCGGGCAGACCACCGACATATTTCTCAATCTTATCAGACTCCTCAGAAAACATCCTGACACACAACAATGCCAGTTCCTGGAAACGTTGATTGTAGCCTAGTACATCAGTACCTTTTACTTTCAAATTCCACAACTCGACCTCGAGTTTCTTAATCTCGCTCCTCGGGCAGTACTTGTCTGTCATCTTCTTTTTCAGGTCAGTCCAAGTCATTGCATATGCAACGTCGTGACCAACAGTCCTAACGTGTGAGTTCCACCACGTTAGAGCAACTCCAAGAAGAGTACATGTGGAAAACTTGATTTGGTTTTCCACAGTGCAATTGCTTATGCGAAACACAGTTTCCATCCGTTCAAACCACTGGGTTAATTTGACAACTCCTTCAGTGCCTTTGAAAAATAGGGGTTGGCACTTCATGAAGTCTTGGTAAGTGCACTCTCGAGCAACGCGTTCAGTCCTTCTGACACCCGTTCCCGAATTATGGCTGTCTTCGCCATTCGTGCTTCTGTTAGCATCACGTGTTGCCAAAGCGGCAGCAACGCCTTGGTCAATCATTGCCTGAAGCTGGGCATTAGTGACAGATGTGGTGTTGGTTGTTGTGGCTGGTGTGGTTCTGGTTCTGGGTGCTTTCCTTGGAGGCATTATCTTCAAAATCAGAAGAGTAATAAGATTAGATTAGTTTAGTTATCTTCGTCGTGCTCCAAAAATAGAGTGTTGTGAGATGATGTATGGTAAATATGAATATGCGCTCCTGGCATAAATTGAATGATGGTAAGATATCATATCTGATAGCTTAATGTTTAGGTAGCGTTTAGGACCTACGAGCTTATAGTACTACCTCGCCTAAAGAAATGTTCCAATATTTATATAAATAACCCTTATATAAATAATTGTAGAGTATGCGAAAGAATGCAAACTCATCTTTGCATATATATGTAAGGCCCTTATAGTAATGTACGTACTATAATATAAACACGTATATGAATCATGTAAGCATCTAGTAAGACCAACTAATGCAAACAACTAGTGTATGTGTGTCCCGTGAAAAACCCCTTTGTATGAATGAAATGTTTGAAAACAGTTATAGTCCAGCAAAACATTTGACCTGGTTCTCTATAACCTGGCTCTGATACCAATCTGTAACACCCCCAAAATGGGTCGCAGCGGAATATGGGTTTGGGAGCGTTACTTCATAGATCAACAGCACAAGATATATAAGAACGACTTTTAAAAGTGTCGTTTAAAACCGATACATTAGATTTAGCAAAATGTTTGTTACAAAAGCCCGAAGCTTTACTTGTTAATTGTTAAATTATACAAAGATTCCAGTTCATAATAAATGTTCCTCCAAAATGTAATGCAACCAAATCTTTAATGCAAATGACTTCCAAAATAACGACCACCAATGTATCCCTTGTCTTGTACCTCATTGATCTCCTAAGAAAACATGCTTTAAAACGTCAACAATAATGTTGGTGAATTCATAGGTTTGTAAATTGTATGAGTGTAGGACCGCAATTGTTTAGAGTGTGTATTGCATGGTATACAATATCCAAAACAGTAAGTATTGCATGGTATACAATATTCAAAACAGTAAGTGTTGCATGGTATACAATATCCAAAACAGTAAGTATTGCATGGTATGCAATATCCAAAACAGTAAGTATTTCAAAGTTACTTGCGTCCAATTGTAAAACAAAGCATGTTCTCACCCCAAAACTTATAAATCATTGTAAAATGTAAAACGTGGGGCTATGAACTCACAAAGTATTAAAAAGTAAATGCATCGTTATAAGATAAACGGGCATGTAAACGAGTATGTATTCAAGTTTGTAAACGAGTACAAATAAGTAAACAAGTTTGTAACGAGCATGTATTCTCCCCCAAAACAGTTGAAAACAAGTAAAACGGGGGCTATGAGACTCACCTCGAGTGAGTTAATCAATAATATACTTCACAAGTGAAAAATGCGTCACAACTACGCCCGAATGCAACCTAAATAATTATAGGTCGTATAAGTACTAAGTACTATGAATAACCAACACCATATATAATTCTATATAGCTACATCACCATCTAATTGTCTTTGTGAAATAATATTTAAATCGCGCTTGATAAATATTAATCATGTATTTGTACCCGTATAATCGTATAAATGATGCAATCGCCTTTGTAAAATAATATTTATAAAGTTTAAAACAGGTATAAATATTATTTAAGTGATTCTAAAATGTTCCGCAAAAATTTATATTAAAAACGAACCAACACTATTCACGTCAGGAATTAGTGCACTCGTGTAAAATAATGCGTATCTTTCTCGTTTTAAATTCGTTTCGCGCGTTTCTTACGTTCACGTCCTCGTATTAAGATGATATATAAAAATATTACATTTTTATATTTTCAAACCTTCTGATGAACAGTTCTTTTACTGTTCATGATGTTTTATTTTAGTTGTCGTAAACTCGTAATTGTAATAACTTATTCGTTTTAATCCCGATTTCAGCGATTCTTTCGAGCACGTCTTCGTAATTGAAAGATGTATCAAAAATGTCACATTTTATAACTTTGGTTCTGCTGATGAATAGTAATTTTTACTGTTCATAGTTTATAAAATTACTTTTATAAACTTTAATTATCGTAAACGACGTATCTTATTCGTTTTAGCTCCGTTTTTAGTGATTCTTTCGAGCACGTTCTCGTAATTGAAAGTTATATTTATTTATGATGTTTTAAAAAAATAAATGTTCCTGATGAACAGTAATTTTTTATAAAATTATTTTTATAAAAGTATTATTATCGTAAAACTTGTAATTAACGTATTTCCTTCGTTATAAGTCGGTTTTTCGAGTTCTTTATATGCTTACGATCCTTGTAATATGTAGTATTTTTATAAAATATAAAATCCATGCCTTGGATTTCGAACCAAAATAGCCCACTTTTTATAAATGTGTATACTTATTAATATAACTTGTTTTATTTACTTTCCAACTAGATAAATTTCCACAAGTCCTTCACAAGTCTTTATATCATATGTGTTATACATTTTAATGTCCATTAGTCCATATTTTGTCCAAGCGTCCATGATATCAAGTCCTTAACCACACTTTTAAACCTTAAACTTTCTTAAGTAATTTATACTTGAACTTTTTCCACTTAAACCAACATGATATAATACTTATTTTTCCATTATGTAATGATATTATTAACCTCATAACATATGAATAAGTGTAAAAAACCATGATCACAAGTAAACATAGATTTTACATGTTTAAAAGTATCCTAATGGTGATTTTGCTATATATAACTAATATACACATAAAATCATAATTATGAAATGTTTAGGGTTTTAGATAACCTTAGTATGATGAGTGGTGAATGGGAAAACAAATCACACCCTTGTGATTTAAACCCTTGCTTGAAATAAAAGGGTGAAAACCCTAATTTTTCCAAGAAAACCCTAGCTTCCTTTTCTTGCTTTAATACTTGTAAAGGCTTAACCAAGTCTTTAAAACATCTTGAGGTATCTTAGATATGATGTATGAGTGCTTGTAAATGTTGTAGAATAAAGTTGTATGGATGGTTTGTGTGTTAAATTTTGGGACGTGGCTAGTATAGAGAAAAAGGGAGAATGGTTTTGATTTTTATCAAGTGAAGTGTTGTGTGTTTTATTTCTTATAAAGTGCAAGAGTTATATGTGTTATAAGCTAGTCAAAAGACACCATGAGGATTTTTAGGAAAAGTTTGGTCAAGGAAACACAACTCATTAAGACTTGTGTTTTTATGTTCCTAAAAGTTAGGATTAGTTCATGCTTTCAAGGGTTCTTGTTACTAGATATTTACTTGCAACATTTTGATAATAAAATGTAAGTAACTTTCATTTACTTGAAGTGGAAATGAGAAAGTATAAGTTGTAATGTAAGTAAATGTTTATTTCTTGTGTTCTTTCCTTTTAAATGTGGCGTCCCAATTGATAAGTGTGGTAAAGTTTTATAAAACTTTTAGTCATTGGAAATAATAATGATTATTTGTTGAAGCGTAGATTTATTTCTTGGTGATTCTGGGTATACCTAAATGTATTTAATTGTAAAACATAAACATTTTACGTAACCGATAAAAAAAATTTAAAAAGTTAATTATTACTTTCGTAAAATAATATATTGCTTGTTTGACGAAAACTTCAATTCGTTTGGTGTCCGTTTACGTTGGTTGTTGATTTTTAGTTCACGCGATTTAACTTAACACTTAAAATTAAAAGCGAACGCGTACGAGAAAAAAATAATTAGTGAAATATATGACGTCGTAAATGACCTGAAAATACGAAATGTTACAGTCTCCTCCGGTTAGAAGAGCCTTGTCCTCAAGGCTCAGGTTGCAACACCTGAAGAAGGTACGGGTTCAGAGAAGAGATGCACTTGAAACGTAAATGAACCCTTCTCCAACTCTTGAGGTAGCTCAATGCTTGTAAGCAACGATATTTATTGTTGCGACCAAAGCTCGACTTCTAGCAGGTTTTTTTTCCTTTGGCTTAACGCGTCATTTATAACATCTTTCTTAGAGTGATAACGACTTTATACCTATGGTGGTGTCGTAACTACCAAGCTCTATGGTATTACGTATTCGTCGAAAATGATGAATTGGTATATTCCTTAATGGCGAGTAAACTTGTTAGTGGATCGTCCTAGGGTGACTAGGGATGCGTCTTGACTTTTGGACATAGGATTTTTGTATAAAATGATGTCGACTTTATATAGTACGGTGGTGTAAGAGTTTACTTAGTGATTATTATTGTCAGTTTGGTTTCTCGCGATGATTACATTTTATGAATACGCACGCAGAACTTGATATAAATAGAAAATTGTTTCTTGACAAGAAGTTTTAAGGTGACTACTCTCAGCATGGCATGGTCCTTCCTGAATTATACATAGTTGATCAGGCCATGTATAATTGAGGACTAACGATGCATTGCTCATTTTCATCAAAATAGCGTCATGATTTCATGATATTTGTGGGAGTGGCTTATATAAATAAGTGGAGAATTAAAGTAAACTTGACAAAATACATTGATTTGATAGATAATTTGAAATCATTCATACAATCACAACGGAAACTTAAGAGGAAATACAACGAGAATTCTTAAAGGAATAGAGTCTAAGCACTGATATCGTCCTCCATGTCGTTAAGGTCTTGATCGGCTTCTCTTCCTCCTAATGCATGCACCAATCCACGTGCTCTAGTACCTTTAGCCTGGTTTCTATGGTTCTGGATCTTTAGCTCCGGGCAATCACTCCTGTAGTGCCCTAGATTCCCACATTCATAGCAAGTAAGGGTTCTTTGATTCCTAGCGGCAGCATGATTTCTATAATCCTGGGTCATGTGGCCAATCTTCTTGCAATTCTCACACTTTACAGTACATGGCCCATTGTGGTGCAGCTTGCATCTGTTGCACAATGGAAGAGTTCCAGCATACTCCTTCCTTTTACCAGTCCCAGCGGCGTAAGCTTGAGCCACATTTTGTCTCTTGGGAGATTGTTGTTGAGCTTGGTTGTTGTTGTCAAGTTTCCTCTTATTCTTAGCTTGACTTTCAGCAAGAGTGTTGATCTTTTTGTCCATCAGTTCAGTTGCCATTTCAATAGCATCCTACAATGTTTTTGGCCTTGATGCCATAACACTTCCGTGAATCATGTCAGGCAGACCACCGACATATTTCTCAATCTTATCAGACTCCTCAGAAAACATCCTGACACACAACAATGCCAGTTCCTGGAAACGTTGATTGTAGCCTAGTACATCAGTACCTTTTACTTTCAAATTCCACAACTCGACCTCGAGTTTCTTAATCTCGCTCCTCGGGCAGTACTTGTCTGTCATCTTCTTTTTCAGGTCAGTCCAAGTCATTGCATATGCAACGTCGTGACCAACAGTCCTAACGTGTGAGTTCCACCACGTTAGAGCAACTCCAAGAAGAGTACATGTGGAAAACTTGATTTGGTTTTCCACAGTGCAATTGCTTATGCGAAACACAGTTTCCATCCGTTCAAACCACTGGGTTAATTTGACAACTCCTTCAGTGCCTTTGAAAAATAGGGGTTGGCACTTCATGAAGTCTTGGTAAGTGCACTCTCGAGCAACGCGTTCAGTCCTTCTGACACCCGTTCCCGAATTATGGCTGTCTTCGCCATTCGTGCTTCTGTTAGCATCACGTGTTGCCAAAGCGGCAGCAACGCCTTGGTCAATCATTGCCTGAAGCTGGGCATTAGTGACAGATGTGGTGTTGGTTGTTGTGGCTGGTGTGGTTCTGGTTCTGGGTGCTTTCCTTGGAGGCATTATCTTCAAAATCAGAAGAGTAATAAGATTAGATTAGTTTAGTTATCTTCGTCGTGCTCCGAAAATAGAGTGTTGTGAGATGATGTATGGTAAATATGAATATGCGCTCCTGGCATAAATTGAATGATGGTAAGATATCATATCTGATAGCTTAATGTTTAGGTAGCGTTTAGGACCTACGAGCTTATAGTACTACCTCGCCTAAAGAAATGTTCCAATATTTATATAAATAACCCTTATATAAATAATTGTAGAGTATGCGAAAGAATGCAAACTCATCTTTGCATATATATGTAAGGCCCTTATAGTAATGTACGTACTATAATATAAACACGTATATGAATCATGTAAGCATCTAGTAAGACCAACTAATGCAAACAACTAGTGTATGTGTGTCCCGTGAAAAACCCCTTTGTATGAATGCAATGTTTGAAAACGGTTATAGTCCAGCAAAACATTTGACCTGGTTCTCTATAACCTTGGCTCTGATTACCAATCTGTAACACCCCCAAAATGGGTCGCAGCGGAATATGGGTTTGGGAGCGTTACTTCATAGATCAACAGCACAAGATATATAAGAACGACTTTTAAAAGTGTCGTTTAAAACCGATACATTGGATTTAGCAAAATGTTTGTTACAAAAGCCCGAAGCTTTACTTGTTCATTGTTAAATTATACAAAGATTCTAGTTCGAAAACAAACGTTTTCCGCAAATATGTAATGCAACCAAATCTTTAATGCAATTGACTTCCAAAATAACGACCACCAATGTATCCCTTGTCTTGTACCTCATTGATCTCCTCAGAAAACATGCTTTAAAACATCAACAATAATGTTGGTGAATTCATAGGTTTGTAAATTGTATGAGTGTAGGACCGCAATTGTTTAGAGTGTGTATTGCATGGTATACAATATCCAAAACAGAGTATTGCTGTATAAACATTCAAATAGTAAGTATTGCATGGTATACATTTATTCAAAAACAGTAAGTGTTGCATGGTATACAATATCCAGAACAGTAAGTATTACATGGTATACAATATCTAAGACAGTAAGTATTGCATGGTATGCAATATCCAAAACAGTAAGTATTTCGAAGTTACTTGCATCCAATTATAAAACAAAGCATGTTCTCACCCCAAAACTTATAAATCATTGTAAAATATAAAACGTGGGGCTATGAACTCACCTTGAGTGGATGAGTCTAACAATGTAAATCAAATGCGTGAAAAATACGTCACAGATACGCCCAAATGCAACCTAATTAATCATAGGTCGTATAAGTATTATCACATTGGGTAACTACTACCATGTATAATTCTATATAGCTCAATCACCATCTAATTGTTTTAGTGAAATCATATTTATAAAGTTAAAACGTTTATAAATACACCTTCGGTAAAAATGACATAACTTTCACATTTCAAGTCCGTTTCTTGCGTTTCATATGTCCACGCTTTTGTATTAAGACGAGTTATTGAAAGTTGACATTTTCATATCTTTAGTCCTTTGATGAACAGTGATTTTTACTGTTCATACCAGTTATAAACTTATTTTTATAACTTTAATTAACGTAAAACCCGTAAATGTCGTATTTTATGCATTATAGCTCCGTTTTTAGCGATTCTTTTGAGTACGTCTTCGTTATTGAAAGTTCTATCAATTTATTGATGTTTTCAAAATATATGCTTCTGTCATGAATAGTAAATTTTAATGTTCATAGTTTATAAAATTACTTTTATAAACTTTAATTATCATAAACGTCGCATTTTATTCCTTTTAGCTCCGTTTTTAGTAATTCTTTCGAGCACGTTCTTGTAATTAAAAGTTCTATCATATAAATGAGGTTTTCCAAAATAAATGTCCCTGATGAACAATAACTTTTTATAAAATTTATTTTATTAATCCGGTATTAACGTAAAACGTATATTTATCGTATCTTTTTCGTTATTAATTCGTTTTTCGTGTTTCTTACCTTTTTAGAATCGTCATGAGGTGTACTATCTTTATAAAATGTCAAACCTACTGTCTTGAATTCAAAATCAAACAGCCCTTTTGGAATCCATTTGTATACTTATTTATATAACTTATTTTATACACTTTTCAATTTAGTAAATTACCACAAGTCTTTATAGTCTTATTTATCATATGTGTTACTTATAATAATGTCCATATCTTGTCCATGATTCCATATTAGCAAGTCCTTTATAACACCATTAAATCACAACTTACTTGGTAACTTTTAATTACAAGTTTATAAGTAAAACCCTAATTAAGCCAGTTTGTACATAGACTTTTTATACATAAACCAATAGTGTACAAGACTTATACTTCCATTATAACATCATTTTAGCATCCATATAACATAAATAAAAGTCCATGAACAAGATTATCAAGTCATTTACCCTACTTTTACTTGAAACTTATTAAGTGACTTTAAAAACCCTAATTTGTATATATACATTTTTACACATAACCAACATGGTATAATACTTATATATCAATTATTAAACCATGATTCTTACTAACGAAAATATCATATGTCACAAGTGCACAAAATCGTATATCACAAGTAAAAATCCTTTTTCATGTTCAAAAGTCTTATGGTGATTTTACTATATAGAACATATATACACATAAAATCATAATTATGAAAAGATGAGAGCTTTTAGATAACCTTAGAGTGATGTATGATGATGAGATATATGCTCTAAACCCTTGTTTAGACTTTAAACCCTAGCTTTCACAACCAAGAAACCCTAATCCAAATAGAAACCTTAATCTTGCAATAACTTGATTAAACCTTGCAATTGCTTAACCAACCCTTCAAAACACCTTAGGTTATCATAGGAATGATGTGTGAATACTTGTATGGTCTTAGAAAATCAAGCTATGGATTTGCTAAATGGGATGTTTGATGTCGTGGCCTAAGAGAGAGCAAAAAGGGGAGATGGTTTTGATTTTTCTAGATTGTTAAGTGTTGAATGAGTTACTACTTGCAAGTATACTTCCTATATAATCACAAGGCTAGTCAAAGATGAAATATAAGTCTTCTAAGACAAGATGAGGGTCTTGAGGAAGAATAGTAGTCAAGGTATGAAGAAAATGTGTAGATGTTCCCTAATAGTTGAGAACATCCCATGAAAACATGGAGATGTGTTTTTAAAGGTAATATCTTTGTATATATCATGCCATATATGGTTTTATATGTATATGTATGATATGTTTTTCTAATTTTTGAGTATTGGGTATAATCGTGGGTATTTGTTGAAGCATAGAAAAGTTTTGGTGGTTCCGGGTATGCCTAAACGTATTTTATCGCGAAACGTAATCACTTTACGCAACCAATAAAAATAAAATGAACAAAGTTAATAATTATCCTCAAAATAATTACTTAACACTTGCTTGATGTAAACATTTAATCGTTTGATGCCCGTTTATATTGATTGATAATTTTTAGCTTACGCGATTTAATTTATCGTTGGAAATTAAAGTGAACGCGTAAAAGTTTAAAATAAATAATTGGATGTTCATTGAAGTAAAAATGTGTGAAAATGTGAGTTGTTACACCACTCATATCATGAACTGACTCCATATTCTCAATCCAACGGGTATAAACTATTGTACCTCCCTTACCATCATACTCTTTTGGGTTACAAGCAAAGAACTCCTTATAGGTACAACCCATATGGTCGTTGTTCTTAATGACATTCCTAGCATTACCTTGAATGTTATCATTGACTGCATTTCCATTTTAGTTCCTATCATCTCCCTGATTGCTACCTTGGTCTCCTACTTGAGTTAAGATAGTGGGAAGTAAGTTATGCAGTTGTTGTGCAATGATAGTGGAGAAGTCAGGGACTCCGTCAACACAATCATTCACCTAAGTACCTTGCCCACCTACTTGGCCACCTTGACCATCAATCCTACCATTACCCTGATCACCAGATCGACCTCTAGTTCTACCACCTCCTCTACCAGTCCGTCCACCTGTCCTTCCTCCTTGTGGTGCGGCAGTTGCCTGTCTAGCACTTTGTGTCATCATTTTTGGTGGCATTATCTACACGAGGGAGGACATAGGTAACGTTAGGTAGGCGGGAAGGTTTATATATATATATATATATATATATATATATATATATATATATATATATATATATATATATATATATATAACTTAAATATATATATTATATATATATAACTTAATATACTATAATACGCATAATATAGTCCTAAGGTGTCAACACCTATTTGTGTGAACAATATTACTAAATACACCTGAGTCGTGATACGTTTATAACTACGTTAGCCACCGTATTTATACCTGTATCCTTTTCCGGTTGTACCCAGTATTGAGCTCACACATTTTGATGAATGACTTAACAAATACGATAGATGATAAACGTTACGCACGCGCAAAGCAAGTAATATGCACACATAGATCCTATTATGCAACTATATTAAGGTTCCTAGGTTATAGTCTAGGCCAAACCACCTAGTTCTCTATAACCTTGGCTTTGATTACCAATTTGTCACACCCTGACATAGGCGGGAACACGGGTATGCGACAAAGAATGATCAATCATAACACAAGATACAATATAGAGAATATAATATGCAAAAATGAAAAGTGTCATGATGATATTCCACCTCAAGTACAGACTTGAGTGAAGTCCCAACAAGAACACATCAAATAGTTGCCAATTATTACAACCAAAAGCCCACACAGGGTTCGATACTAGTCTTAAACCAAAACCTCAAAGTACTAAGTCAAATAACACCAAATGCAAAACCTCTTAAATACATGATCCATAGAGGATACTCTTAAAGTCTGCTAGCTCGCATCACAACCTTACTGATCATTAACTTCACCTGAAAATGATACTCGAAAAGGTCAACAAAAATATTGGTGAGCTCGTAGGTTTAAAAAAAACCCAGTCGTTGTACCAATATTTCAAACAGTTGGACAATTGTGCAATATGATAGTGAATATATGTAAAACATTCCAATTCCATGACTTAGCATCCCCGCTAATCATAAACCATGAAATAGCATCCCCGTGCTATTAGAGCCGCAACTCCAAGGTCACCCGCACCTAAAGCCTACCAGTTGGAGCATTTACTTAGGGCAAGACCATCGCAAACATAGCAAATCTATGCTAATCACATACATTGCCATGCACCTCAATGCATGCAAGTACAACAAACCATATAATATTCACATAGCAGTCATAAGCACATAACATTGTCCCAAAAAACAAAACCATATCTCGCACAGTTCAGAAAATCAGTTCAAAACACATTTGAGTATCATTTTCCCACAACAGAAAAGATTTAAAAAGTGGGGCTACGAGAACTCACCTCAAGCAAAGGTGTCTAGCAGCAAACTCAATATCATACAAGCAAATGCAATGACATTCGAACACGACCTAGTCCAATTAATGTTCCACTTAGACTTTTATTACCAAAACAGTTTTTCAGGTTTGATGCATAGAGGTCAGACGCGCGTTGTACGGTCATCCTTAACGTTTTCAGAGGTGTGATGGTTGACGACTTAGTTTTAAAAGATAACATACTTCTAACTCATACCTCAGTATAATATATACTTATACCATTTAATATAATAGTAGAGTAATATAAGAAAATTCTTATAATAAACACTTATAAATATACTCCGGTAAATCCATTCGGTACTCTTAGTTGTCATTAATTAATCATTTAGATTATAAGAAATAAAACGTTTATTTATGCTAAACCATTCAGGAAAGTTTCGTAAAAATATATTTTTTTCGTCTTTTAGTCGACGTATTAAAATAATAATATTTTATTATTTTATCGTAAAATCGCGTTTTGAGTAAACATTCTAAGTGTAGACTTTTTACAAAATTTCAACATGACCCGTTCGTTTATACCACATTTTCCAAGGTTTTAAACCTTAAATTTCAAATATTTTCCACAATTTACCACTTTCCGACAAAATGCCAAATTCCATACCTAGCAATATTTACCAAAACACATTTCTCAAAACGGCTTTCAACATCATTACATAAGTATGTTTCACTTTCCAAAAGTCCGCCAAAACCCTTAAAACAACTAGTTTACGCTTATTGGGCCTTAAGGCCCAATAGCGGCCCATTAAAGTATCCGTAGATATATAATACGATTTAAGCCCAAACTAAGGCCCATTAGTAAAAATAAGCCCAAAACAACAGCTAACAAAATAATTCGAACCACAATAAGCTCACAATAAGCCACGTCTTATTGGACTTATTGGGTCGTAAGCCCATAAGCTCCATATTATATATAATAAGCTTTTAAAATAAGCTAATAAGCTACGTTGTACATTCGGTTATTACCATAAGCTATCAAAATAGTCCACAAATATACGACATACGAGGAAAATAACCAAAAATACTTCTCTTGTGCCCCTTATTATTTCCGAGAGCTAATATGCTCAAAATAAGTCCACAAATGCTTATTAATAAGAAAAATAAGCCATTATCCAAAATAAGCTACATAGCAAATAAATGTTTTCAACCATCACAACCACGACGATAAAACTACAAAACACTTATCACCTTTCTTTTTATTTTGAACCATAACCGCACCCTTATTATCTTTTTGTAAAATTTTTGTATTCGATTTTTATTAACACACCGTACAACTAGCTTCAATGCATCATTAAACACTTAAAAGTACAAGTTAAATGTAAATTAAGAAAACTTACAAAGAGGGTTTTGAAAAGCGAGAACGAACGCGAACCGACTACCCAAACGTAGTTTAAACAACAACCTGAACACTAGATTCAACCTGGAAGTACTCAAACTCTCATGTTTTTTTATCAAGTTTCAAAAATTTTAGTGTGTGTGTGTTTTAGGTGGGAAAAAACAAGGGAGAACAAAAGAATATTGTGTGTGTGTGTTTCTTGGATTCAAAATAATGAGAAGTGTGTCTTTAGGATACATACAAAATGCCTATGTACCATGGTTGGACCAACTAGCTAAAAAAATGCCACCTTTGTCCCCTACAAGGTTTAAAACCGGATATGGGATCCTAGGGGGCTCGGGTTTGTTCTTTTTATGTTGGGTTCTCTTAAAACTCAAAAACGTCGCTTTTAAAATACTTTTCGAAGTTGCTTAGTATTTTTATTCAACTCAAAAATACTTTTCCCATAACTTAGAGTATTTACACGATATATTTTACCAATTAACTTCCCAAAATTCACTTTGAACATTATTGGACGTGTCGGGACTCGTTTTCGGCATTTCAAGCTACACACGGGACAAACCTCTCGGAACATGATCAACACATATAAAATCCTCTAAAAAGGGTTAACACAAGCATCATACTCATAAAATAACCACGATCACATTCATTCACCACTGTCAACACGGTACTTGTTCTAACGAAACTAACAAAAGTCAAATAGTCAAAGGACTCAATTAGAACATTCAAATCTCACAAAAGGGAAAGGGTTACATTATTTATAGGAAACATTTGAAATTTAAAATATGTCCCAACCAGTGTCGTACGGATCCACAGATATGGTGGATCTGTCCTTTGGTTTTGCTGGATCCGTAGGGTGCAGCTAGGACAACTTCTGTCTTTTTATGATTAACCCCAAATCTTAACAAAATATTGTTTTATACTTATAAATCTAGTTTATTAGATTCTTCTAGAAGTAAAATATTTCTTATCACTAATAAGAAAACATCTTCTAGATTTGGGAAGATATGAAAAGATTTAGAAAGATTGTTTCCACTTATGGTTAATCCCATTTTGTCTTACATGATTAACATAACTAGCTTATAACTAACCATGTGTTTATTTATATCATTTGATTAGAAAAGGTTTATGCAAATGATAATATTTTTCTTTGATCATTAACTATGTTTAATAATGCATATTCATACCTTAAGTGATTTGTCGTCGTCAAGTAAACTTTTGACTAAATAACTTGTTTACGAAACTTTTACGTAGTATGGAATTATATTTGTTATTATCAAAACATGAAGATCAGTAATTATAAATATCGTTTTACGCGAATATTTGTATTAACAGGTTAGCCAAATGAAACGATGGGATACTACTTCTACAACCCACACGAGAACAAGATTTTTGTTGCTCGTTATGATGAGTTCGTGGAGAATAGTCTCAATTTACAAGAAGCGAGTGGGAGTCACGGATTACTTGAAGCGAGTCGGAGTGACGTAAGACTTGATTTAATTCAAGAAGATGACACACAACCTTTGAATGATACTAGCGAACAACACGCTGAGGTCGAACCTAATGAGATCGAGCCCAATAGAGTGGAAGTTCCCATTCATAGATTCGAAAGGATATCTCAAGCACCTGATAGATATGGTTTCTATGTAGATGTCGAGGAGCATGAATTAGGGGATCTTAATGAACCTCCTAATTATAAAGCTGCATTATTAGATCCTGAATATGATAAATGGCTTGATGTTATGAATGCAGAAATGCAATCCATGAAAGATAACCAAGTTTGGTGTTTGGTTGATCTTCCTCCTAATGGTCGAACTATTAGGAGTAAATGGATTTTCAAGAAAATTACTAACATAGATGGAAATGTACACACATTTAAAGCTCGTATTGTAGCAAAAGGCTATACCCAAACCTACAACGTAGATTATGGGGAAACCTTCTCTCTTGTTGCAGACATTAGAGCTATATGGTTTCTTTTAGCCATAGTCGCATTCTATGACTATAAGTTTTGGCAGATGGATGTCAATACCGACTTTTTGAATGGTCACCTAATCGAGGACGTATATATGGTGCAGTCTGAGGGGTTTGTGGATCTAAAACATCCTAGCAAAGTATGCAAGCTACAATGATCTATTTATGGATTAAAGCAAGTATCTAGAAGCTGAAATAAGAGATTTGATGAGGAAATAAATAAAGTTGGTTTTACTTAAAATCCTAATGAGCCATCTGTATATCTCAAAGCTAGTGGGAGTAATGTTGCATTTATGGTCTTGTATGTCGATGACTTATTAATCATGGGATATAACATTACAATGTTGCAAGATGTTAAGTCTTGGCTTTGTAAATGTTTTTATATGAAAGACTTAGGAGAAGCAGCATACATCCTTGGAATCAAGATCACACATGATAGATCTAAGCGGTTAATTACTCTTAGTTAAATGCTTATTTTTATAAATTCTTAAAGAAATTTAAGATGGAAAACTCTAAGCATGGTAGTGTTCCAATGAAAGAGAAGCTTAATTTGAGAAAAGCTTAAGGTGCAAAAACACATAGTGAGGTGAAACGTATGCAAAGAATTCCTTATGCTTCAGATATAGGATCTATTATGTATGTAGTAAGATGCACTAGACTTGATGTTGCCTTTGCAAAAAATTAACACTGGTTCAACTAATATTTCCATCATATAACACTGGTTGAATTCTTTGAGTTTTTTTGAGATACAAAGGATTTTTATAACCAAGAGCAGTTTTGTTAGTATCATCATGAAAAGCTTGTGGTTTGGTTAACATGTGCATTGTTCGAACTGTTTGATATGTTTTGTGAACAATGTTTTCCAGTTTCTTGTTCTTTTTTGTAAATCCAAAACTTCATCGATGTACTTATCTTCTCGTTTATTTGACTCTTGTTTCAAAATTTCCAAGTTGTTTTTCAAAAATGAATTATTTTCAACAATCACACAAAGTTCTCTTTTTAATGTAAGAATTTCTTTATTATAAGCTGCCTCTTTATGATTATACTCAACAATTAGTTTTCGTATTTGAGAATCTAAATCCTTTTCAGTTGATGTGAAAACAAGTTGATTTTCCTTTTTAGTTTCCAAAACTTTGATTTGTTTTATGTATCTGTCGAGCTCAATGGTCAATTGTTCATTTACTTGCTTAGATTATGAATTAACCGTGTTACAACGAGTAACTTCGTGTTGCATGTTCTCAATTAACGCCAAAATGGCGACATCATTTTGTGCAAAAGAAGTCATCTCTTAAACAACTTTGTTTTCATTATTATCCTGATATGGATGATCAGAAATAAGATTACTATCACTTAAAAAATCCACATACGTGTCAGTAACAAAAACTAATTGTTAAGAAACTAGCAACTCTTGTACAAAAGGATTAATCATATCATTCGCATAGTAAGTGTTGTAATTGGGTACCTTGGATAGAATATCTTAATCATACGACGGACCGACATCATCCCCATTAATTGAACTAGCAGGTGACAACTTTTCCATGAAGATTGTGTTTGCAGTAGGTCCATCATCAACTTCTGAATCATAAGCGTCTACCTTCTCTGTCATTAGGATGGAAGTGGCATTTAGTTGTAGTTCCTCACAATCCGAGTCAAAACCTTTTAATCCATCAGCTAAGAAATCTTGTTGTTTATCAACAATCTTTATCCCTGCCTCTTGTTGTTATGCGAGCAACATCTTTTCCTTGAACCATTCAGAATCCTTAACCCTCTTCTTTGTTGTACATTTTTTGGAATAATGCCCTTCACCATTGTAGTTATAACATCTAATCACCTTTGGTGGAATTGCATTCAAGTCCCCAACTGTTCTTACTACCATAATATTTCCTGTTATTTTTCCCCTTCCAGCATTACCATAACCTTGAGCTTGTCTGCCTTGAATATTTTGAACAACTACTCGCCCATCCTGAATTTGTGCTTGAGTTCTAGGATTGGATGATGTTCTAAGTTGGTTATTGGTTGGAGGGTATCTTAAAGATATAGCATTAGTGAGAAACATCATAGCATTGTTCAAACTTGCTATTGGATCATCTGTGGGTAAGAAGGTTGGCACTACAAACCCTTAATCTAGTGATGTAGGTCTAGCCGGTGGTTGTTGATAAATAGTAGGTGGTTGTTGGTAAACAGGAGGTGGTTCATATGATGGTTATGGAATGTATGGTTGTTAAGAAACAACTGCCATTGGTGCATTATACTAAGACTTGTAGCTTGAGTAAGATGGTGATGGATTATAGGTATTTGCAATAAGTATAAGTGGATCTGGAAATCTAGCTTTCATTACACGAATTTCATTTACATCTGGTTCATTCTGCTTGAGGTATGCATATAGTTGATCAAAACTGACTTTATGAAGTTTATTTGCTTGTTTAACACTAGTCACAAACCTACTCCATTTCAGCTCGAGATGATTAATAAACTTGGTATTCACTTGGAGTGGTGTCATGTCAAGCCCAATGATATTGATATCATTCATCAACTTATCAAACCGTATGTAATATAAATGAATCGTCTCTCCTTTCTCTGAGTTATATCTATCAAATTCATCTGTTAATTTTGACTCTTTTTCTTGCTTGGTTAGCTTGGTATCTTCCATGAACTCTTTCACCCTGTACTAGATGTCATAATCAATCTTTTTGTGATTCAACAAAGTGTAGATGTCATTTGGTAATCCATGGAGAATCATGTTTGCAGCTTTTATATCACATTCCTTTCAGATCTTTTCTTCAGGAGTTATGTCCGTGAAAGTCTGCATTCGTGTTACAGCAGCTATTCATATTGCTTCATTTGCTGGAATGTTAACCACTTTGTATTAAAACAAACCATGAAGAATGGAATCAAGAAACATCTCTCCATGTTATTTCCCTTCTACGTATAACAACATACGAATTTTCCAAGTATCATATCTACCTTTTTCTAGCATAGGTGGCCGGTTTTCAGCTCCAACAGCAAGAACATTTTCAGCAAGTGTAGACATGATGTATTGATGATTGTGTGAAATGATTTTAGTAATGATTGTTTCAGTGATTAGGAAGTGTTGTGTTGTTGTTGTTGTCGTTTTAAGTGATTAAGTAATTATGTGTTTTAGTTGTCTTGTTTACAGTCCTCTAAGTCCTTAAAGTCTTGTGCTTTCGAAGTCTTAAATCTCAATCTCAAATAAAATACTTAAACCAGAGGTTCAATGTTTAAATCACAAGATTTGATTCTATGACTTAAATCGCAACTATTGTGTAAACTGCAAGACTTAGAGTAGAATCTAAACCGCAAATTGTAGGACAATACTTAAATCGCAATATTTTTTTAACAAAAGTTTAAATCGCAAGATTTTAACCCCAAAGTTTTAAATCGCAAGTTAGTTCGCAAGACTTTGTTTAATTTGCAAAGTATTTCGCAAAACTTAAACTGTAAAATTCTTTCCTCAATTTAAACCGCAATCATAAATTGCAAGTTGTAAATCGCAAGAATATATTTCACAAATTCTTATTTGGCAAAATGTTAAGCTACAAAACCTTTCCAAATCGAACGATTGTTTAAATCATTTTGATTTATTGTGTAAACCCTTTTTAAATCACAAGAGTATGTAAATCACAAATTTTTATTGAAATTGTCCAATCCGCAAGACCTATTCCACAAGTTCTTTAAATTGCAATAGTTATTTTGCAATATTTGGAAACCTAAATCGCAAAACTTACGATTAGACTAAAACATATGAATCACTTTTAAAACAACTCTTAAAACGTTTTTTCTCAAACCTTTTTGATAAAAACACGTACTACAAAACCTTTAATAAAAATTAAACCTTTATGGTTTTAAATCACAAAGATTTGAATTTTTAACTTCTAGCCTAAATCGCAAGATTTAAAAACGTGACAAAAAGAATTTTAACACACACAAAAACACCACTAATTCATCTCATGGCTCTTGATACCAATTGCAGAGAATATACAATTACAATATCAATCACATACAAGTGAAGTAGAGTTTGTGTGTGTGTGAGAGAGAGAGAGAGAGAGAGAGAGAGAGAAGAGAGAAACATTACATGCATAGAATGTTCAAGTTTCACCACCCCATCATCTACCCTTGCTCTTCCTTTTATGGGGAAGGAAGAGCTTACAACTTAGCTTTTTAGGGTGATGTGAGATACAAGAGTAATAGAAACGTAAACTACAAAACACGACATTACATAATAAATAACCGTGAGTGACCAGCACTTTATAGATTCCTAACACACATCAAAATCATAAATAAAAAATAAAACATATATTATAGGTAGATAAGTGATCAAAATAGTAAAGTAAAAAAAGAATAGCTTATAATGCTTTATTTTCCATTTGCACCCACGCTAATTAAGTACTGAGATATTTAAAGGAGAATAAAACAACTTACAGTGGTTTAGGAGAAAAGTAGCAGTGGAAAAAATAATCACAACATTTGTTATTAACTTACTCAAGAGTTTGTGATAGAGATTTATCCCCAATCGATGAACATCGATGAACGAACACCCATAAAACAAAAACTACCAAATTCTAGGGTTTCAAGATCAACCTTAGAAAATAAGTATGATCACCCAAACTTAACTCAGTCACTAAAGAATTAATAAATCAGCCATGGGAAACCGAAAAACCTGTCACCCGAAAACGGGTATGATCAAAATGTAATATAATCACTAGTAAACCGAAAAAAGCAATAAATCAGCCATAGGAGTCCACCAATTTAAGAACCCCTAATTTCTAACACGAGAAACCTTAGAGACCCTAAAGCATTAAAATTCAATTGAATAATCAACGTTGCAGCTCTTGATACCATGTGAAATGGTACATGATAATAATAACATACAAACAACCACAAGTTTTATATATCAATCAATTGAAGAGATTACAACTTTGAATATGTGAAAGGTAAATAAGGTTTTAAGTGTTGATCAATGAGACAACACTCAATACAATACATAAATGATTGAAAGATTTAATACCCCTATTTTTACAACGCATCAGAATACAGAATGGGTGTTAATTCATAGTCACAAGGTACAAGGATATAGAAAATGACTCTAAGTGAGACGTTTTAAAAAGTATACGAATATCAGAGTTATAAAACAACGGCCCCAATGATCATTTTAATACATCACAACAAGTTTCACAATACATTTAATAAATTTGTTGATAGAATGCAACACAACAACAAGCTTCCAAAAGACTGTGCTCGACTCCTCGTTAATAAGCTAGCATTCACCTTTGAGGACCTGAGATAAGACATGCTAAAAAGTCAACAATATTGTTAAGTGAATCGATAGAGTTTATAAGAATAAAAGTAGAACACAAGTATAGTTCATCGAGTAACTTGCTGCACACACAAGTTATATATATATATATATATATATATATCAATTTCTATTGCATCGATCTCATGACACCGAACCTTAACGTGCGTTATCATAAGATAAAGAGTTTACATAAGAAGGTGTAATTGCCGTACAACCTAACTCTCAATACAATGCGTCTGTTGAGGGGGTAATGTGTTGTTACCCACCAGGACGGGGATTGTCAGTCTCAATAGATCTATTCACTTGTATTAGCGTTTACCATGACAGGTAATTAACGGTTCATGAAATTAGGGACTTTTCCGGCAATAAGGTACTCAATTGTCAATAATCATGTATTCGTGTCCAGCATACCAAAATAAGACACTTGTGTTCAAGTTTGCAAAACAAGCATGTATCTCCCTTGCGGGGTTTTATTAAAACAGTTAAGTAAGTAAAGGCGAGGCTATGAACTCACCTTAAGCAAATGAGATCAAAAAATAAATAGATCATTGGACGAGAAAGAACCTCTAAGTACCACCTAAAAGATATGGTGCGACTTAGAATGATAAAGTATTAATCAATACGTAAAAATAATCAAGTGTTCATGAGATGTGTTTCCAAAATGAGCATGGCATTGCACTAGGATTTTTCAAAGTAAATTTTACTCAAACATTAATGTCTAACCTGATCTAATAAGTATTAAGATGTGTACTCATTTTTACCCCTTATCATCCTAGCTTATTAACGTTTCTAATTCCATTAACAAGTTTCAAACAATACGTAAATTTCAATTTCTGAATTTACCCCAACTTAACCAACCTCTAATTCCCAATCTGTAATTGATAAAAATGCGGGGTTTTCGGCCACGGAAATCATTTTGAATAAATTTTCTAGAAATGCAAGCCTCATATTTTCAAAAGTCTCAGAATCATGTGAAAAGACCAATTTACCCCTAGTTATCCAAACAGAATATTTTCTGATTTTTACCTTTTTACGAAAACGGCCATAAATCAAAATCTATAACAGCTATTAAGGTGAGGCCAAATGGAGGTGACAGGTCTAAGAGTTATCTACAGGTATTATCTTTTCATTTCAAAGTGTTAGTGCAAAAATGTGGAGTTATACTCCTTTTTTCTACAGTATGTCTGATGTGACTAGTTTTAGTAAATCGGCTATATATCACTCATCCAGAAGAGATACGGCTCTATATAAAGAATCACATACACTTAAGACATTTGAATACATCCCTATTAACTTTTATAGGTCACTCATGACCAAAAATAATTCGTAATTAACCCCACAACCTGATGGTTATAAACTGCCCTAAAAACCCATTTAAAAATCCTACCAAACACCATTTTTATTCCTCTAAAACATTATACAATGCCATACCTACTTATTGAACACAATCATAAACCTAAAAAATCAATAATTTCAAGAATCAAAGATTAAAATGCATTGCCAAAAACTAACAAGAAATCAAGAATCAAAGATTAAAGGCTTACAAAGGATGATTAACTAGTGATTTAAACACAAAGAAGCCCCTCCTTGTTTATGGCTGATTTTCGGACCAAATGAACACCCAAAACCTATCAATACTTTGCTTCTATATACCCAAAATAATGTTACCCACTTGATTCTATCAAACCTCAACCAAATACTCTTCAAGAAACACCAAGAAAGTACTCTAAATCTTCAAGAAATCTAACCAAACTTTGCAAGGTCCTAGAGAATGATGTTGTGAGGAGTATAATGAGTATAAAAATAATTATAAGTATGGTGGTGGTGGTGGTTTAAAATCAACAACAACAACAACAATGGAGGGGAAGGAGTGAAGTTGAATGGTTTTCTAGATTTGCATGGGAGGAACCTATAATTATGTTTTTATGGGAACTAAACAAATGTGGAGTGTGTGTGTATATATGGCCGGCTAGGAGAGGGGTCATAGGTAGATTTGTATTTTTTTGATTTTATTAGTTGTAAGGTTTATTAAAAGTATAGGTAAGGGTTGGAATAAAAAGGTAAGAATTAAAGGTTAAAACCCTAGATTTTAGCAAGAATTTACGTAAATGCAAAATGAGACGGAAAAATGTTAAAATTTAATATCATGAATCATCGGGGTATCCTAAGTAATATTAACTACTAAGGACACATAAACGGATAAAAATCCTAAGCACAGCTCACATTAGCTACAAACGCGTAATTCACTAAATCAGGAAAATCGTAAAACGCATAAGTTCACTCAAAGTAAAAATAGAAATAAGGTTAAGATTTAATATTGACCTTAAAATACAAAATGTCACACCCTTCCCTCCTTAATGGAGCGTCGTCCTGGTGCTCAATTTGCCTTATTCGCCGTCGGTTTGCTTGTAAAGAGGTGAGGATACTTGTTCTTGATCTGATCTTCACGTTCCCATGTGAACTCTAATCCTCGATGTGAGTTCCAACAGACCTTGACAATAGGAATGCGGCTTTGTTTAAGTTGTTTCACCTCTTGATCTACTATCTTTACCGGTTCTTTGATAAAATGTAGCTTGTCATCAAGTCGAACCTCGTCAAGCGGGATAACAAGATTCTCGTCCGCCAAACACTTCTTGAGGTTTGAGACATGAAAAGTGTTGTGGATTCCTTGAAGTTCTTCGGGCAATTCCAATTCACACGCCATGGGACCAACTCTTTCTAGGACTTTGAATGGTCCCATATATCGTGGACTCAACTTCTTACGTTTTCTAAAATGAATCAAGCCTTTCCAAGGCGATACCTTAAGCATAACCTTGTTGTCCACATTGAACTCTAACAACCTATGCCTTACATCCGCGTTGCTTTTCTGTCAACTACGGGCGGTTAACAAACGGTTATTGATCTGCATTATCTTTTCTGTTGTTTCTCGAATCAATTCTGGGCCCGTGAGTTGGCTATCTCCAACCTCACTCCAACAAACGGGTGATCTGCATTTCCACCCATAAAGAGCCTCGAAAGGTGCATGCTTGATGCTTGCGTGGTAACTATTGTTGTAGGAGAATTTGATTAATGGCAAATGTCTATCCCAGCTACTTCTAAAGTCGATCACAGACGCTCGCAACATGTCTTCAAGGGTTTGTATTGCTCTATCACTTTGACCATCCGTCTGCGGGTGGTAAGCGGTACTCATATCCAGCCGAGTTCCCAAGGCTTACTGGAGTGACCTCCAAAATCCAGATGTAAATCGGCTATTTCTATCCGATATGATCGATATCGGCACTCCATGTCTAAAGAAAATTTATTTCAAGTATAGTTGAGTAAGCTTCTCCATGCTGTCAGTTTGCTTCATTAGCAGAAAATGAGCCGACTTTGTCAAACGATCAACAATATCCCAAATCAAGTCATACCCAGCTAGGGTTCTCGAGAGTCTAGTAACGAAATCCATAGTGATTCTCTCCCATTTCCATACAGGAATCTCGGGTTATTGAAGTAGCACAGACGACTTCTGATGCTCTACTTTTACCTTAGCACATGTCAAGCACTTACTGACGTAGGTGGCGATTTCAACCTTCATGTTCGGCCACGAGTATAACTGCTTCAAATCTAGATACATCTTGTTAGATCCTGGGTGAATAATATTTAGATTTATGCGACTCGTGCATAATTAAATCCCTTAATCCTCTGAACCGTGGTAACCAAACTCGCTTGTCAAAACACCAAGCTCTGTAAGGCCGAATCTCAAATATCTTCTTGATCATTCTCCCTAAATTTTTAGCCTTTACATTATCTCCTTTTAGCGCTTCTGTTTGGGCGTTAAGAATCTGCTCGGGTAGATTAGTGTGAACCTTCATTACCAAGGCTCGAACACGCAATGGCTTAATCCTTTCTTTTTGATTTAAGGCGTCAGCCACTACATTTGCCTTTCCTGGATGGTAACGGATTTCGTAATCAGAATCACTTAGAAGTTCAATCCAATGACATTGTCTCGTGTTAAGCTCTTTTTGGTCTAATATGTACCAGACTCTTATGATCTGTATATACTATACACTTAGTGTTATATAGATAATTTCTCTATAACCTAAGAGCAAAAACAACCGCACCGAGCTCTAGGTCATGGGTTGTGTAGTTCTCTTTATGAGTCTTTAGCTATCGGGAAGCATATGCTATGACTTTATCCCGTTGCATCAATACTGCTCTATAACCCTTGAGTGATGCGTCATAATACACCACAAAATCAACATTTCCTTCCGGTAACGCTAAGATAGGCGTGCAACAAAGTTTCTGCTTTAAGAGTTGGAAAGCCTTATCTTCTTCCTTTCCCTACTCATACTTCTTGTTTTTATGAGTCAACTTGGAAATGGGTTTAGCGATCAATGAAAAACCTTCAATAAATCTCCTATAATAACCAGCGAGTCCTAAGAATTGCCTCACTTATGTCGGTATCTTTGGTGCAGCCCAATTTTTGATGGCTTCAATCTTTGCGGGGTCGACATGAACACCTTCACTATTGATCACGTAACCAAGGAACTATACCGACTCTAACCAAAAGTCACATTTCAAGAATTTGGCGTAGATTTGTTCTTTCTTGAGTAGTTCTAAAATAATCTTCAAATGTTCCCCGTGTTCTGCCTTGCTCTTGGAATAAATAAGAATATCATCGATGAACACGATCACGAACTTGTCAAGGTACGGCTTACACACCCAATTAATCATGTCCATGAATACCACAGGCACGTTGGTTAGGCCAAAAGGCATCACTTGGAACTCATAGTGACCGTACCGAGTCTGAAATGCGGTGATTGGAATGTTCTCCTCCCTAATACGGAGTTAATGATAACCTAATCGCAGGTTGATCTTAGAATACACACTTGAGCAATGTAATTGATCAAATAAGTCGTTAATCCTTGGGAGTAGATAACGATTCTTGACTGTTAACTTGTTTAGCTCATGATAATCGATGCACATTCGGAAGGACCCATCCTTCTTTACAAACAATACTGGAGCTCCCCACGGAGACGAGCTCGAGCAAATAAATCCCTTCTTCGATAATTCTTGTAGTTGTTTCGCTAATTCTTTCATTTCAGATGGCGCTAACCGATATGGTGTACGTGCCACAGGTGCGACACCAAGAACTAGATCAATTCAAAACTCTACCTGCCGAGGTGGTGGAAGTCTCAGTAAGTCATTAGGAAACACCTCAGAGAAATCACGAATCACAAGCACATCCTCCAAGTGCTTCTCTGCTGGTTCCTTCTCAGTTAGTTGCGCTAAATATAATTAGCATTCCTTTCTATGTATTTCTGAGCCTTAATACAAGATATGACCTTCAATTAGGATGCGCCTCTATCGCCCTCTACTATCAACGTCTTGTTTCTGTAAGGCATACGCACAATCTTCTTACCACACACAATGACCGTGTCATGCTCAGACAACCAGTCCATCCCAATTATAACATCAAAAGTCCTATGCTCGATTGACATGAGGTCGATTTCAAACAGGTGGTCTACTAGGTTTAGGGTGCAACCTCTTAAAACAGTGTTAGTACTAACGACTTTCCCATCAGCTAACTCAACCTCATAACTAGTATCTAGCTTAACCAGATTAATATTAATCAAGTGACTAAAACTAGTAGTCATAAAGCTTTTGTCCGAACCCAAATCAAGCAAAATAGTAGCATACGATTGTTAAGTAGGAACGTACCCGTCACCACATTGGGTCCTTGGTTCTGATCTCCTTCTCTTATCACATAAGCCCGTCCTTGAGCATTCCTGGTATGTTGGTTGTTCTTCTTTGGACAACAGTTTCTGGTGTGTCCCTTTTCTCCGCATTCGCAACTGTTAGGTTCAAGAAAAGTGTTTATTATTATATAAATTGGTCTTTGTATAGTTTTGATTAGCTTTATAGTTGTATTAGTAATTATAATTTAATAAAGTCTATCTTGGTCAAAGTTAAGTAATGTTGACCAAGGTTTGACTAAAGTTAGGAAAATAAAATAGGATAGGCAATAAGTATAAATACCCATCTTGGAGGGGTATTTATACAAGTCTTTACATATTTTGTAATTCACTTCTCTCTCCTATTTCTATTTTCTCTTTGAAATGAAAATTGAGAAAATGATAAAAAAAATACTCTCTAGCTCCTCTTATTTATTTTATAAGCTTTCGTATGATTACTACTACACAAAAATGACATATAACAAGTGGTATCTATCATCGGGAGAGATCTAGTGTGTGTTTCGTGAATCAAATCGAGCTTAACCATGAGAATTTTTGATCTACAAGTTTTCGTATCGATGAACAGTAGGTTTCGTAAGGATTAGATTTATGATTTGATGAATTTTTGATCTTAAAACGCATAATAATAGCTTTTGTAATCATCAAATTGTAGGTTTAATATCTAGATTACGAAAAATACGTGTTTTAGATTGAATTTGATTGAAAAATATAGGTTTGATAACCTTCGTAAGCAAGAAATAGGTTTCGATAATTGTTTTTAGGTGGGAAAACAGCTTTCGTATTTTAGTTTTGAGCTTTTGTATTGTAGTTTTGGTTTCATAACTGTCATACGTAAGTGATTTCTTAGCTTTGGTAACGTAGTTATACTTTTGTAACACTTACAATAGCTTTCGTAACATTGAATTTTATCAATTTGCAAAAGATAACATTGAGATTATCACTTTAAAATGCTTAAAATCAGTTTGATAGATTTTTTCTAGGTTTCTTAGCTAAGAATTTACGAAAGTAAGGGATTTCTTAGATTTTACAAAAGTAGAGGTAATTTGAGATTTACAAAAGGAGGTTTTGTAAAATTTAAGCTTTCGGTAACCGTTTCGTTTCATAGATTTGGAAGCTTTCGTATTAGTGTGGTTTCGTAAACAGGAGGTTTCGTATCAAATACTTGGTTTTGATTTCGTACTTCCAGCTTACGTATCATAGGTTTCGTATGTGAGGTTTTGTATCACAGTTTATTAACTAAGGGTTTCGTAACGAAGGTTTCATATTACAGTTTGAGGTTTCGTAAGACTTGGTTTTGTAAACGAGATTTTGTAACTTTGTTTTCATATTGGAAGGTTTCGTGTCTCATTAGAAGAGGTTTCATAACACAGTTTTGGGGTTTCGTAAACTGTTTTAGAGGTTTCGCAACACAGTCACTGGGTTTCATAATACAGTTTCAAAGGTTTTATAACACAGTTGGTAGGTTTCGTAACACTGTTTCACAGGTTTCGTATCTCATACTTTCAGTTTTGTAACACAGTTTAAGAGGCTTCGTATCTTCTAATTTTAGATAATTAAGCTTTCGTAACAAGGCTTAAGTGTTACTTAGACTTTCGTTACAAATCAAAATTTAGTTTCTTCAAGGTTACTTCATTGTAATACAAGACAAGGTTGTAATTGCTCGTTAACTTCACAATTACAAGACTTTATCTCTAAAACAATCCAAGTTTGCATTGTAATCATTTGTTACAACATGTCTACTTCAAATCAACAAACTCTAGCAGACTCGGGAGCTAATGAAAGACCTCTAATGCTTGAGAGAGGGAATTATATTCCATGAGAAAGTAGATTCAGAAGGTTTTTGTATAATAAGCTTGAAGACAGGACGCGGATGTGGAACTCAATTCAAAAAGGACCTTATAAGAGGCCAATGATTCCTAACCAGACAACGATCAGGAAGAAATACTTGAACCATTATCCAAAATGACTGAGGGTATCAAGAAGCAATACATTGCTGATGTGAAAGTCATGAATTATCTTCTTTAAGCAATACCAAATGATATATACAATTCAGTAGATGCATGCAAAAATGCTAAGGAAATGTGGGAACGAATTAAAAGGCTGATGTTTGGTTCTGATGTCACTAGCCATGTGAGACACCCACGTCTCATGGATGAGTTTAACAAGTTTGCAGCAAAAGAAGGAGAATTGTTAGCATCAGTGTATGAAAGGTTGACAACGCTTGTGAATATTATGGATCGTAATAATGTTCGTCCCATTTCAGTGTTAATCAACACCAAGTTTCTCAATTGTATGCAACCAGAATGGAGCAAATATGTTACCATGGTTCATCACAATCAAACTAGAGATACAGTTTCATATGATGAGTTGTATGATTCTTTATTACAATTTGAACCACATGTTCTCGCATCCAAAGCAAAGAAATTTGCCAAGAGTCATGATCCATTAGCCCTTCTTGCTCATTTAAATGCTTCTTCATCATAATCTCATGCAGATTCTTCTTATTCACCACAACCATACTATGTCACACATCCTTCATCAGTTGTTGATTATGAAGATGAATATCAAGGAGAGTTACAAAGGGATTCTCAAGAAGACAAGCTTATAACTGCCATGATGTTATTAGCTCGAGCAATCACTCAGAAGTTTTCCACACCTACCAATAATCATCTTCGTACTTCATTAAACACAAGGAATCCAACTGTGGTTCAGGATGGTAGAGTTGACATACAAACCAAGAATACAAGTTATGGAGGAAATGGTAACAAGAATGTAGGGAGACAAAACAGGAATCAAGCGTTTAATGCAGGAAATGGAAATGATGACAACAATCAGATTGTTCAGCATGTTCCACGAACCGAGTCAGCTCCAGGAAAGGCAAATGTTCAGTGTTATAACTGCAATGAAAAAGGCCACTATGCTTGTGATTTTCAGAAACCAAAGTTCGTGATGCAAAGTATTTTATAGAAAAAATGTTGTTAGCTATGAAAGATGAAGCAGGAAGCAACCTCAACAACAAAGAAAATGACTTCATGCTTGACAATTCATATGGAGAAGAAATAATAGAAGAGTTAACTGCAGAAGTCATGTTGATGGCTCGAATTCAACCAGCTGATGGTAATGCTGAGATTGTGCCATCATATGATGCAATGGCTGTTAGTGAGGTAAATGCTTCATCCAAAGTTCATGAACAAGTGAGTCATGTGAAATGTAAAACTATTATTCAAACATCTGATGATGATCAAATTGATTCTATTATCATATTTAATGATCCTTATGTGGAAAATAATGGTAGCACATCTGAACATGGTTCAAATGCTCATGACGAATATCATAAAATTCAAATGCTAGCATATAATGTTCAAAAAGAAGCTGAGAAACAAAGACGATTAAACAATGAGCTTAAAAAGAAAAAAATGTTGCTACAAAAGGAGCTTGAGACGTATAAGGATCGGGTCAAAATGTTTGAGTAAAAAACAATTCAATGTTCAAAATATAAAGAAACATGTTAAGAGTTAGAACGTGAATTACGGAATGATAAGAACACCATTGAGAGAATTTTGAAAGAAAAAGATAACATTCAAAGTGATTTTTTCAAAATTAAAAATGAAAAGATAATAATTTAACATGAAACTCAGTTAGATAAAAAGGCTTTTAAAGAACGAGAAAATCGCTATCTTGAAGATATTTGTGATCTCAAAGAAAAACTGAGTTCTCATGATCGAATTGTTTATAAAATGGGTCAATCACTTCAAACAATTCGCATGCTTGGGAAGACACCAAATAAAGTTTATGATCCTTTTCTTAAAGCTGGGCTGGGTTATAAGAATATTGAACGTCTCAAGAAGGCCATTGCAGCACAACCAAAAATGTATGATGGTGAAAAGCTTCATAGTGCTAAATTAATAATTGATTCACCTGATTCAGAGGAAACTTTAGAAGATGCGAAAGAAAGTCGATTGAAAATGAGAAACAAAATGGTTTAAATTAACTATGCAAAATTAAATGTGCTTTATGAAGCATTTGTTCCTCAACAAGACTTTTCTGTGGAACAAACATATTTTTCAATTCCTTTTACTTCTACTAATGGTTTTGAGTTAAAAGAAGTCACATCGGATTTACCAATTCCAAAAATACCAAAAGAGAGTAAATTGTTAAAAATGTTTGACAAAATAGGTGTCGCAATTAACGGTTTATGAACAAGGATTGATAAAACTCTTTTAGAAGACCGACAACGAAGATGGATGTCTAAAAGTCAAAATTCTTTAAGAGAATTTTATAAAACTGATGTAATTCCGATGTCTACTTCTTTATCAAGGAATTTGAAAGAACTTAAAGAATAACTCATTGAAGAAGTACAGAAAATGTTAAATATTTTTAAATCAATAGAACAGAAAGTTGACGGAAAATCTTCAAAAGAAAATATTCTTCAAAAAGATATCGATCGAATTTTGGAAGTATCTTTGACAAGTGAAATTCAAAATTGTGTGTTGATTTCTGTTGAAAAATAGAAAAATGAGTTGTTACAAGCTGAACTTTCAAAAAGTTCAAGTGACTCCAAATATATCCAAGCCAATTTACTCAAGAGAATCAAAATTCTTGAAAATGATTTTAAGCGATCACAAGCTTAAAGTATTGATTTTGAACTAAAGTTACAACATCAAAAAGAGAAAATGGCTTGTGACGTCTCTTGGAAGTCAAAATTGTCAACAATAAATGATGAGAACGTGTTGCTAAAAACTCAAGTGGATTCGGTTGTTAAAGAAAGAGAAACTATCAAACTTGAATATCAAAAGATTTTCAATTCAATAAAGGCAACACGGATTCAACATCAAAAAGAACTTGATGAGTTGATTGAACATGTTAATCAAAAGACATATGCTTATGTTGATGTACATGCTCAAAATCAAGATCTTTTGATAACATCTGAACTCAAGAATAAGCTTTGAATCGTTGACAAGGGAAAGAATGTGAACACTAAGTTTGACAAATTTGAGACCTCAGGAACACTTCTTTGTGTAACACCATTGCCTAAAAATATAGCAATTAAGGCTAAGAAAGTGTCAAATTCTAAGGTCAATACAAATAGGTCAAAACTAGTCACTTCACATCCTACACCTAAAAACGAGCAAAGTCGAACACAAAATGAGAATGTACTTGCAAGAGGAATGTAGAGAATCACAAAAATAGAGACACATACATCGGACTCTAAAACTAACATAAATGTTTCTAATTCCACAGGTGTAAAAAGTTCTAATAGTGTTAAAAGACCAAAGTCTAAGGACACCAAATCGAAGAATAGAGTCTTGAAGAACACTAATGCTAAGAGTTCAACTGCACATGTTTAGAAGAAGTCACGTAGTGCTAGTATAGTTTCTAATAAGTGTGAAACAAAGAATTCGAATATATGTCAATCAAATGCAAGTGTATTAAGTACCAAGACTGTAAATGCTGTTAATGACGGTTCAAATATTGTTTGTGTTTCTTGTGGAAAAGATGTATTTTTGCTTTCTCATGAAAAATATGTTGCTCGTTATGCTTTGTCTAGGAATTCTAGTTTAAAAAGAGCCTTATTCACTACCCTTATAGCAGCGAAATCTAAGAATTTAGGAGCTACTTCCGTAGTTGCGAAATCTAGATTAAGCATTGCTAAAACCCCAACTGCAACAAATAAGGTCTCTAGTGTGTTACCACTATCTCCTAATTCTAGTCAAAGTAGGACACTTAGTAATTACATGAAAAACAAAATTGCAACAAGTAGAAATTAGAAAAAATGGTTTGAATACCAACAATGCTTTAATTGGACACCCAAGAACAAAACTGCTCAATCACTCTCTAGTGAAACAAAGAGTCGTATCCGTGTTCGTTCTACATCTAACACAACGGTTACCACTCAGAAATGGGTAGCCAAACTGTCTACTCTTCCATCTGCATTTGTTTTATGTGATGCAGCTGATCCAGCTTATCTTTTGGATTATTGATAGCGGATGCTTGAAGCATATGACTGGCAATCTTCAATTGCTAAGAAATTTCGTTGAGAAATTCATGGGAACAATTTGCTTCAGGAATGATCATTTCACAGCAATCACTAGATATGGAGATTATGTTCAAGGCTATCTCACGATATGTCATGTATACTACGCTGAAGGCCTTGGTCACAATCTGTTTTTGGTAGGGCAATTTTGTAATGGAGATCTAGAAGTAGCTTTTCATTCCAACACGTGTTATATTTGGAATTTAGAAGGTGATGATTTGCTTACCGGTTCTCATGATTCAAATCTATACACTATCTCTATTTCTGAGATGGCGGCTTCTTTTCCAGTATGCTTAATGTCCAGAGCCACATCAATAAAATCTTGGTTATGGCATCGCAGGCTTTCTCATTTGAATTTTGGTACCATTAACCAACTCACGTTAAAAGATCTAGTTGATGGGCTTCCGAAATTTAAGTATAACAAAGATCACCTATGTTTAGCGTGTGAATAAGGTAAAAGCAAGAAAGCTTCACTTTTATCAAAATTGGTTCCAAGCACAGAATCCAAACTCGAACTACTTCATATGGATTTGTGTAGGCCAATGAGGGTCGCAAGTATCAATGGCAAGAAATATATTCTAGTGATCGTTGATGATTATTCTTGGTATACCTGGGTATATTTTCTTCGTACCAAAGATAAGGCTCCAGATATGATCATCAATTTCATTAATCAAGTTCAAAGGAATCTAAAGGCTCAAATTCTGACGATTCAAACTGATAATGGAACCGAATTCAAAAACGAGAAATTACGAGCATTTTATGCAAAGTTAGGCATCGTTCATAAAACTTCAATTGCTCGTACACCTCAACAAAATGGTGTTGTCGAATGACAAAATTGAACACTAGTTAAGGCTGCTCGAACAATGCTTATCTTTTCCAAATCTCCAGAATTTCTTTAGGCCAAAGCTGTTGCTACTGCTTGTTTTACTTAGAATCGCTCTATTGTACACACACGGTACAATAAGACTCCTTATGAGCTGATTTAAGGACGCAAACCTAATATTCAATACTTTTATGTGTTTTGATCTCTTTGTTATCCAACAAATGACCGTGATGATCTTGGAAAAATGAAACCGAAGGTTGACATTGGTATTTTTATTGGTTATTCTGAGTCATCAAGAGGATTTCATATCTATAATCGCCGAACCCAAAAGATAATTGAAATGATCCGTGTCAAGTTTAATGAACTCACATCTATGGATTTTGAATGCAACAATTCAGAACCCGGAATAAACTATATGAATTTTCAAGATTCATCGGAAGATTCACAATTAGTGCCTTTAAAAACAGACTTGGATAATTTATTTGGTCCTTTGTATGAAGAATACTATGAGACGAGTTCACCAAAAGTGTCAGATAATTTCGTTGAAAATACTCTTGATAATGACAACACTTCTTTATCATCGTCAATTGTTGTTGAAGAAGATAAAGCTCCTCAAATAGTATCTTCGTCAGCAGAACAAGTTGCCACTGAACCAAACTATCCAGTCTTGAATGAAAATGCCAATGAATTAGTTCAAGAAGTTGTTGCATATTTTAATGGAAATGTGTTCTACAATGCACCTCCAACTCCTGTGTTTAAAGAAGCTGAGTCATCTTCAACATATCAGGATCCATCAAACATGCACGAGTTTCATCAAAAACATCGCTCAAGTGATAAGTGGACTAAGAATCATCCAATTGAACAAGTGATTGGTGATCCCCTCAAAACCTGTAATGACACAAAATTGACTTCAAACTGATGCAGAAGTTTGTATGTACACATTAACAGTGAGTACAATTGAACTGAAAAATATCAAGGAAGCTATGCTTGATGCCAGCTGGATTGAATCCATGCAAGATGAGCTTAACCAGTTCAAACGCCTTGATGTTTGGGAACTTGTCGAATGTCCTATTAGCAGAAACATAATTGTAGTCAAATGGATTTGAAAAAACAAAACTGATGCTAAAAACATGGTTATTCGGAACAAGTCTCATTTAGTTGCCAAAGGATATCGTCAAGAGGAGGGAATCGATTTTGAGGAGTCTTTTGCACCAGTTGCAACACTTCAAGCTGTCAAAATTTTTGTGGCATACGCGGCTCACAAGTACTTTCCTATTTATCAAATGGACGTCAAAACAAAATTTCTGAATGGTCTACCAAAATAGGAAGTTTTTGTTCGTCAGCCAGATGGATTTGTAGATCCAGACTTTCTGAACCACGTATATCGTCTTAAGAAAGCTCTGTACGGTCTCAAACAAGCCCCTAGAGCCTAGTATGACAAGATTTCCTCTTTCTTAATGGAACACCATTTCAAAAAAGGTATTGTCGATCCAACATTGTTTACAAGAAGATATAGGGATGACATTTTATTAGTTTAAATCTATGTTGATAACATAATTTTTGGGTCAACAAAACCATTATTTTCAACAAGATTTGCAAAACTAATGAAAGATTGTTAGCCTTATTTTTATATAAGTCGAACAAGAATGTCATTGGTCGTCTTTGTATTAACTAGTCTTGTATTGTAATAGGCTTTCGGTTTCAACGGGCTTGGACTTTAAGCTAATATTGTCCATGTTTCGGGCTAATGCCTAACACAAGCCAAGCCCGGCCAAACAACACAAAGCCCACGAGCCTCATAAGGCCTTGGACTATAAGAACCACCCTCCTAGCATGTTAGGAGGGTGTTGGTTACCATTTCTCACATAGTAATCACACCACTCTTGTTTCTCTCTCTACTTTCTCTCTCTAAACTTCTTTCTCTTTTCTCTTTTTCTTTCTAAGCTTATTCGGTTTGCATATGGCTTATATGTAGCTTATTGGTTGCTTATTAGTTGTGTTTGGATCTTAATATATTGGGATAACATGTGGTATCAAGAGCCAAGAGGGTTTTGGTGATGTTTTCTTGTGGTTCATGTAGAATAAGCCAAACTGTAGGTTTTTCTTAGCTTATTTCAGGCTTATTTTGGTTTCTTTTGAGAACGGTTTGTGTGAAGCTTATTTTCATCTTCTTTTACAGCTTATTTGTAGTTCTTAATAGCTTATTTTCATTTAGTTCATTTTCTTGTTTTTGTTTTTGAAAAAACCGTTCAAAAATCTTGAAAAAAAAGTGAAAAATTTTTCGTCTCAAAAATAAAAAAGTTTGCATTTTTATGTTAAGACTTTCTTAGTTTTGCTTAGTTTTACAAAAAAAATCATCTAAAAGTGTCAAAAAGTGTGTCCTTTTCAAATTTGAAAATTGGAAGTTTTTACACTAGGTGAGTTATACGTGTTTTTACACTGGGTGAATTATACACTTTTTACATTGGGCAAATTATACACTTTTTACACTAGACGAATTATACACTTTTTACTTGGATCACTTGCAAAGTTATGCTTCTTATTCAAAGATCATATCTTCAAACAACTTGATAATATTTTTCAAAACAAAATACAAATATTGATATATTATCCTAAAAAATAAGAAAAAAATATTTTTTAGCTTTATTTTTTATTCTTTCACTATTTTTCAAAACATAAAAACTAATAAAAATTTGAAAAATACAAAAATACAAAAATATAACTTAAAGATACAAACACATATCCTCTCCGTTCTTCATCAGTTTCATAATATTGTATTTTTCAAAAAGTGTTTCTTTAAATGAAAAATCGATATATCATGAACCGAAGGGGAGTAAATCATTAAAAATGTTCTTTCACTGATAAAATATGTGGTTTTTAATCAAAACCCATTCACAAATAAAGGATTTCTTCAAAAACATCTTTAAAAAATCAACAAGTTTGAAAAATTCAAGTGTGCAAAATTGCAAGAAATAACAATCTCTTGAATATGTTCTTTAATTAGACATTTATTCGAGGGAGAGTTATAAATTCTTGATTTTCAAAAATCTTCTCAAGTAATGTTTCAAACTGCAAAAATTTAACTATCTTTCGATATGTTCTTTAATTAGACGATTTTATGAGAGGGAGTTATAATATTTTTTTCAGTAAATATCCCTCACCAGATATTAAAATAATGTGTTGTTCATAGGCTAAATAATTGTATTCGGCGGGGAGTTATGAAAATTTTTAAGTACTTAAAAACAGGAACTTAACTACAAAATAATTCGAAAGGTTTGTTGTCGAAAAGTGGTATAACTCCAAGGGGGGGTTATAATTTTTTTTTTATCACAATGATATACGAAAGTAAGTACAAGGGCTAAAAGTGTAAAAGTACAAAATAATAACTTTCGTATGGGTGTTTAATGTTTACAAAAGAAACTTGAGGGTCTGAAATGACAATTTCAATAAGTGAGATTTCGTAGGGTAAAAATAACTTACGTAAGAAACTTAAGGGACTAAAACTGCCAAAAGTGGAAAGTCATTTTCGGAAGTATAAATACAACAGTTTCATACTCAACCTTTTTTACTTTCGTAAATTGATAAAAAAAGGTTTCGTAAATCCTCTTATTAAGTATAGCTTTCGTAACAAAGAAAACAATGATCCAAATTGTTTACTTGACTCTCTATGATATCAAAACCTAAGAAAATGTGTCTTATTTGAGTTATTTGTGCTTAATCGTTCATATTAATTGATTAAAATAGGTTTCGTTTAGATCTAGGGTTTCGTAAATATGCAAAGTGATTAAATAGTGAAATTGATTGAGACAAAATGTTAATATATGCCTTGTGACATGATTGAGATTGATTGATCAATGAATAATCATTTGAGATATTAAGTCATTAGGTTTCTTATTTCCAATGATAGTTCGTAACTTCAGGAATTGTTTGGTAGATCATAAAATGAGCTTAAATTGAGTCATGAGATGAATATAAACTGTCAAAAGTCAAATACATTTTGAGTTTATGTTAAAGTTGCAAGTGAAAATTATTGTTTTCGAAAACAATGTCAGGGTTTTGGTTTCGTATTGACTATCTTTTGGGTATCAATTGGGTTTCATAAACAGTAATGGGCCAAATGAGTTGGTTTCGAAAATGATATTTTGGGCCTAATATTTGGGTTTTGTAAGTCATAATGGGATTTTTCAAATTTGGGTTTCGTAATGAATTAATTTTTTTTACGGATATTCAAATGGGCTTTAATGTTAAATGAAATGGCATCTTACGAAAACAAATGATAAATTTTGTTACAAAATCGTATTTTATATTGATAAATGGATCAAATGGTGAAGATTGTGTCCAGTTTCGACCGTTTCCTGAATTTAACAGGATGAGGATTGAGCAATCTACTGACCATCCAACTATCATATATAAGATTATGTTTTGAATAACAAAGTGATCAATAATTCAACAACGAAGAAAAGACAAAAAGTGGTGCTTCAAATGTATGTGATCATAAAGTTTCTCATGTTCTATCAAAAGGAAACGTTCAAAGTTTTGAAAAAGATTGTTTCAAAAACCATTCAAAAGGTGATTTATGACTATCTATTGTGCATAATTGGGTAAATGGTCTAAGTCATGTCCGGTTTCGACCGTTTTCTGTATTGAACATAATGAGGAGTGGGTGGCTTAGGGACCATCTAATTTATGTTTCATTAGATTGGTTGTATAATCATTGTTTTTAGACATCTTTAGAAAACTTCTGTTTTGGAAACCTTATCTCAATTTCTAATCAAAAAGTCGTATCAATGTGTCAGAAAGTGGTACTCTTTCACTAAAAGTTTTTAAGAATATAAATTTATACTCTCGGATTTATTAAAATGGTTGTCACAAACTTATGTCTTTGCCAAATTGATACTTTTAAAATCAGAGTATATTTTTACTATTCTTGAAAGAGTATCATTTCATAAATTCTTTTTGGCGAGGAAACTCAAAATAGAAAGAAAGATAAAATCCATACGCGAAAAGGCAAATCAAAGTATGCTCAAAAAAGAAATGCCAGAGCATACAAAATGAGAGTAAAAGAAAAAGACGAATAAAGCGTATGGCATGTGCCCGAAAAAGTAAGAATTGGCATATGAGAAAGAAAATAATCATAATATGCTATTACATAAACTTTATCTCATTTCACTAATCACTTCATGTCAAAACAGACAGAGTGGAAAGTGACAAAAATGTTATATAAATGTGTATTACATAAACTTTATCTCATTTCACTAATCACTTCATGTCATCATACAATGTTCCACATGGCTCAACAAGTAATTCCTGCTGCTCAACTTGTTCCAAGAGTTCATACAACCGGGAGATGCAATAATTATGCGGTGCCGAGTATTCCTTGTTCTCTTGAATGCAAGATCGTTGGGCAAATACTACTTGATCATCCACTCAATTATGCTTTAACTGCAACTGCTGATGTCCCTGTTGTGTACTTACAACAATTCTGGAGGATGGTTAGTAAAGTACCTGGTCCTGAAAACAATCAAATTTATGTTGAATACTCAAGAGTTTGTCTATATTATGGATATGTTCCGAGACATTCTTCATTTTCCAGTGGAAACTCCTAATAAAACATTTGTCGCACCAGTCAACATTAAGACTATTAAAGTTTTCATGAACAAGGTTGGCTATCAAGGTGTTGTTGATAAGGTTAGCGCCTTCTACATGAAGAATCTAGCTCAACCATGGCAAACAATGTTCAAGGTGTTCAACCACTACTTAACCACAAGAACATCTTGACATGATCAGACAAAGATCAATATTCTTCAACTATTTCATGCCGTGATCAACCGAACAAATGTTGATTATGTTGCTCTTCTATGGTGGGATTTCATGAACAATGTGAAACAAAAGAAAGAAGCCATTCAGTATCCTAGATTCATCAAGTTAATAATTGTTGATTTGATGAACAAATTTCTAGAAATTCCTAAAAGAATTACAGAAGATTATCATTCTATCAAGGATGATATTCCATTGGTTAGTGTGTATACTACCGAGGATGTACGTGTACGCGGGATGTTGATTCCGAATGAGTTTCTGACAAAGGAGATCCGTGCCACTTATGACTTTAAGGAGTATGAGACGGTGTTTATGCATGTAGATGTTCCAATTAATCAATCGCAACCGGTTGTTTCTACCAAAGGAACGCATAGGTCTACCCCTAGAGCCCATAGGACACCTACCCTTACTGCTAGTCCTTAGGGGAAGAAGATGAAGTAGGTTGCAGGAGAACCAAGTTCACCATATAAATCATTAAAGATAACCATTCGCCAACAAAAGGTAGTTGAAAAAGAAAAAGATGGTGATGACTCTGAGGATAGGATAGAGCCCGGGAGTCATAAGGACAATCCAGAACATGTTGATGATAATGATGACAAAAATGACGAGAAGGTAGATGAGGAGGAAGGAGGTGAGATAGGTAGTTTGGAGACTAGGACTAAGGAGACGCAAACACTAATTCCTACAACACCTAGATCCCCTAGGACAAACTTATCTTCAAATAAGAATATTACTCAGGAATTGACGGATACTGTACCACTCCCAACCACAACTACATCTACTACTCCACACTCCAAACGACGTATTTCCAGTAAGTACAATCATCTTCCAGGTTCTCTTCGAAGGATGTACATGCGTTAAGGGTATATGATCTAGAATATGGAACGGAAGTGCGTAACAACTAAACAATTCTAGAAGACTCACAACCAAGTTAATCAAGTTCTTCATCAGGGTGTATCACAACTCGCTGAAAAAGCTACAGAAGAATTGATTGAAAATAACTTGAAGGCATGCATTGCTGCAACAATAATTGAAGATCGTGATGCTTTTCGTTCAGAAGTACCAGATCTTGTTTCTCAAGAGTTTAATGCACAAGCACCAAAGATTATAGAAGAACTTTTCAAGAATTACATGTAAAGTAATGTTATTCAAGTTCATCATACCACAACCACTTTAATTGAACCAACTTCATCAGCTGATCTTCAACAACAATTTTATTTAAAGATGAAACGAAGTCTTTAAGATCGAGCTAATGATCCAACATTGTGAGAGGTATTGAAACATAAATTTGAAAAGTCTTCCACCGCTAATAATTCTTACATGGATGATGATATTCACTCACATCATGATGACCATCAAGAGGATAATGCTCCTCCTGAGGGGGAGAAAAGAGTGAAAAGACATAAGGCGTCAAAAGCTCAAAGTCTGCAAGGGGTTCTTCATCTAAGCATTCAGCTAAAGATTCCACAACTTATGTATCCAGGCAACAACAACAAGAATAGGATGCATGGGTAGAGGAAACAGATATTGACGAAGATGAGGTAATTCCGAAAGATGAAACACCTAAACTAATCACAGAACTTTAAGATGTTGGTAAGCGTATTTTAACTATCTATGATTATGAAAGAATAAAGGCTACATTGAATGATGCGTTAAGTAATTAGTTCAAGAATGCATAAGAGTATACCTATCATTTGGAATAAATAACAAACTTCATAGAGAATAAGATAGTTTGGAAAAGTAGACAAGAGGATATAAGACGACCAATACCAAAGCCTCTCGTATTCTTTGGACCACAAAGGAATCTGAATGAACCTCCAAGGTATTTGTACAACAAAGATTTGTTCTTTCTAAAGCATGGAAATACTGAGGAGAAGAAGTATATTCTTTCGCTCCACAAGATACACGCAGAACGGTTTCCAGAAGCTGATCTGGAAGAAAAGATGAATCGTTGGGTTCGTAAAGCATTCAAGACTTTTAATGAAGAAGCACGATTAACAATTCAACATTGGAAACATTCATGGCATAAAAGAGTGTACAATCAAAATCAAAGAAAAGTCAGAGATAATCCAGAAGACTATTTCTCAAAGCACAAGATTACAGAAGTTGTTAGAATAACTACTGATCAACCACATGGTTTGGATTTCCTGGAATTAAAGCACATGAGCCGTACTCTTTAGTTGACAAGCCATCTACAGGTTTGATTTATTTGAACAACAAAGATGAGAAACCGGTTATGTACTTGACGGAGATTGTAAAGTTTTGTGATGCAACACTGGAAAAAGGTTTTGAAAGAGGTGAAGCTCAAGATATTTCAATCAGAACCATGGAAAAAACCACCTTTGCTTGGTGAATTAGATCGCGACATATTAAGAGCATTTGAAAGAGAAATAACCAAGCGACTAAGTCATCGAGAGCAAATGAAAAGATGGGAATCTTTTGTGAATGAAAGACCAATTCTACCGACGATGAAGCGTCAGTAATAATCAACCCTTAGGGGGGGATTGTTAGGTTCAAGAAAAGTGTTTATTATTATATGAATTGTTCTTTGTATAGTTTTGATTAGTTTTATAGTTTTATTAGTAATTATAATGTAATAAAGAGGTTGTTTGATAAAATATAGTGATTTAGTGCTGAATGATTCCAATGCTCTGAATGATTTGAAGGCTCTGAATCATATTGATTCTGAACGAAAACATGTTATTTGGCAAAAATTACTATTATAATTTGCGTGATTGATTACTTTTTTTTCTTATTCGATTTTTAGTTACACTTTCGTAAATAAAACATATTCTTAACCATGTTTATTATTTTAAATTGATTATATATTAGCTTTCGGTTAATATTATGGATTTGTATGTTAAATTAGCATGCAACTTTCGAGATTGGATAAAAATATAAAAAGAGATCAATAAAATTTGTTTGAAAATTTACATCACATGCTAAAAAGGAGAAAGTGAAATCGGTATATTAATAGGTTTATTTGATTGTAACAATAAGAATATTAAATTAATTTTGATATGGGGCGCTATTAAAGAGGTCTTTTGTCGTTGAATCATTTTGCATGTTATTTATGATTAACGACACAAAGCTTAACAGAATGGTTAAGTGGTAGAATTTTTTTTATCAAACACCATGAATGCTGACCGACTAGGACTTGCTCTCTGAATGAGGCCCATTCAAAGGCTATCAAACAACCCCAAAGTCTGTCTTGGTCAAAGCTAAGTAATGTTGACCAAGGTTTGACTAAAGTTAGGAAAATAGAAGGATTAGCAATAAGTATAAATACACATCTAAGAGGGGTATTTACAAAAGTTTTACATTTATTGTAATTCACATTCCCTCCCATTTCTATTTTCCTTTTTGAAATGAAAATTTAAAAAATGATGAAAAATACTCTCTAGCTCATCTCCCCTATTCTTAAAGCTTTCGTATGATCACTACTATGCAAACATGACATATAATAGAAAGTTTATTATTATTATTTTCATACGCGAATCAATCTTGAAGCATTTTATATATTAAAGATTAAAGGCCGAAAGGATTCTCTTTTATATAAAATAGATAATCGCTTGAATGACTACCCGTTTATTTATGCGTTTATGTTTCAATTTATGTGTTGATTATTATTTATATGTTTATCATCTTTGCTCTCATCCCCAAATAAACATCGTTTTAATCATTTGAAATACAAAAGTAAATTGTACTATTTATCTTTAGACTAGCTAAAAGACCCGTGAAATTTACGGGTATTATAAAGAGAGGGCAAAACGATAGATAATAATATGTAGTCAAACATAAACGATTATACATTGGAAGATAATGTCCGTAAAAAACATATATGTGTAGTCAAGCATAACATATAGGATCATAGGATAAATTACACGTTTCGTCTCTATGGTTTATACTAAGTAACACTTTTAGTCCCTATTTGATTTTAAGTACACCAATCATCCCTAATTTTCAAACTAATTGCATTAATGGTCCCTATTTTGTCAAAATAAGGACCAATTGTGTAATAAATTTGTTTGAAATGTGTTACACGAATAGTCCCTATTTTCCCTAATAGGGACTATCAATGAAACATGTTTGACAAAATAGGGATGATTGGTGTACTAAAAATCGAATAAGGACTAAAAGTGTTATTTGGTATAAACCATAGGGACGAAACGTGTAATTTATCCTAACATATAATCTAGTTTAGTTATGAGGCGTCATCCAAATAACAAATCTTCACTTAATTTTAAGTGGAAAAAATATTTTGTATGAATTTTGAAGATATCGCAAGAGTGTTTTGGATAGTGTAAAAGAAATATAGTAAGCACTCTTTCATTGCCTTCACTGAAATAAGCATTCCTCCTATGAACTCTTCAAGGGCATTCCAAAAACTATGCGATGTGGATATCATGATAAAAACAAACCTTTCATTTGAAATATGATGATAAGAACGGGGAGCACTTAAAAATGATAACCTAAGTATATATGTAAAAATAGAAGTTGTATACCTTAAGATATACCCCTATATATTGACGATAACGTGAACCTAATTACATGAACAATTTATTGGAGACTGCAAGCAGGCTCACATGCAAAAATGTGGTGCTTGTGAAGTCAAACCCCTTAAAATCTTCTCTTTTTGACTATCATTTTCATAGGGCAAAAAGTAACTTGAAATCTTTACTCTTTTTTATAATGATTTTCAATATGTTGTTAGTGTTTGTGTAAGCCATGAGCACAAAAGTAATAATCATTTTGAAATAAGCTTCTTCAACAAACAATAACGGATCCATTTGGGTTAGATAATGTATAGAAGTCTCATGGGTTTTGTCAAAACTATTATGAGTGTAAGTTCAAGTAAATCATAGCCAAGTTATTCAGAATGAAGAACAAAATGCAGATTTTAGAATGAAACGATAGTTTTCTTGTATTACTTGATGACGTTCTCTTAGTTGATATATCTATCTAAATTTGATAGATAAAATACCTCTAAAACTAAATGACATTTGGTGACTAATTTTGAAAGTGTAAAAGTAAAAATAAAAAATCCATTACAAACTAAAAGAGAGCATATATAAAAATGGCATGCTTGATTAGCTATGATTATAAATTTTCTAAAACGTTGTACAAAGTACAAACAACGTTAGTTGTCTTATTCGTGAGCTTCTTTCCGTATTTGTGGAGACAATATAATTTCCGAAGTTACACACCCTCTACAAAGATTGAAATTCTAATCTTAAGCCAATCATCCTAGAAATCTAAAAAACATGATTATATAACTTGGTATGTATATTTAAGGATAGTGGCATGTAAAAATCAATATTAAGAATAGTGTTATTTCTATATTGGGAACATGGTTAATTAATACTAACATGGTTTAGCATAATTTATCAACGTAGCGACTATTTTACGATATTTGATTTTAACAAAATTATGACATTTCACATGGTTTAACATGATTAATACTAACATCGTTATGTAGCAAATGAATGAGCTCAAACCTTTTTTTCAAATGAATGAGCTCAAACATTTCACATGGTTTAACATGATTAATACTAACATCGTCTACATATAACTGGCAATGTGTAAAAACAGGTCGTGGCAAATACAAACTGACTTGCCTGAGAGATTGTCCATAACTTTTGTTTATTGTCATCGCGAAAGAGACGGACCCGGAGAACTGCTTCCTTACAATATTTAACGGATGACGTTTATCAAATGGTGTATTTTCATCCTTGCGATAAGCGTTTGTTTACCAAAATGGCTTTCATTGATTATAGTGACGTCAATTCAATTTTTCATCAATCCACACGAGTCTTGCTCTATTGCACAAAGCATTGAATTGACCGATGTTTCGTAACAACATAAACGAAACACCTACTTTCAATTTTAGTTTGTTGTTGGGCACATAAGATAATTTTAGGCCACTAACAAACTCTATAAAGAACACGTAATACAATAAATACCATCCCATTTCTTCATTCGAGAAAACCGAATCACAACAATCAAGAGTCGAGCATCTTCACCGAACCTTAAGTAATCAGAAAGTTAATCGGTGAATGCACCCCGCGACATACATTTAAGTTCAGCTCCCCTAAAAAACAAAGATATCTCTAATGTATGGTACAAATAGCATACACTTACTCATAATTCATAAGTTTTAGAGGTTTCTTTTTCCTTGTTTTATCGCTTGTATCAAAGTAGTCCAATTCTTCAGACTCAAAAACTTGTCCAATCACGTCCACAAAGACCAAATCACATGTTACGTCTACATAATCTATTATGAAGACGTAGTATACGTGAAATTGAAAATGCACACAACTCACCGAGTTGGCCAATTACTTTAGTTTTACAGTCCAATATTTTCTTACATGGTTTAATATCGAAGTCGTGAGCAGAACCAACAAAAAAACTATCCTCTTAACCAATGTCCTTTTATTGAAGGTAAGACGCATTGGGTTGCACACTCTTCGATAAGAACGTTGGATCTCACCAAGACCGTACATTTGCAAAGTAACAGCTTCGCCTTCATCTGACTGGTGCTTGAAACCCGAGACCAGAGTCATCTCAAATGTAGCTTGCATCTTTTTAAACTGAAATATGGCATCCAAAAACAAATGAGTAGGTGCAACAACAAAATTAAACATGTAATGACAATTTAAAACACGCCTAAGAATACGTAGTAAAAAATTAGTGAATACATGTTCGTCGATTATGGAGAATGTGTTATTATGCTTTTCTGGTTGATGAATAATGCTTTACACTCACCCTTTCAGCCAACCCACAGGGAAAGTTTGATACATATATTTTTCTATAAATAGACTTTTATAAGCGCAAATAAAAAAAGAGGCATTATGTATACATAGAAATTATTGTAAATATCAAAAATTTATCAAAAATATCAAATTAGCCCCTAAACCTATAAAAGTTTGTATTTCAAAACCCCTTAAGTTTTATAATATAACAGATTTAACCTTTAACCCCATTAAACTCAACATTTTTACTATTTGCATCATTTTACTTATTTCGTAGCTGCAAAATGAATGTCTTTGTATCGGTTGTACCGCGCGGAATCTAAATATCTCGTTTAACATAATAATATTACTTTCAAAAATTTGTTGGATGTAATTGTTTTAAACCAAAACCTTACCTTTGATCTCAATTTTTTTTAATGGAAATGTTTTGGCTCTTTCGCTTTAATACGTGCATTATACTTAACATTCACTATAGCTTGCTCTATAATTTGGATTATTTGTAAAAAATTTGCTCATAAGATATTAGAAGGCATCTTCACTATGTAAGAGAGTGCCAAATTAACAATATTTATCGAAAGAGTTGCAACCTCATGAGAGTCTCAAAGTTTATCAAACTAAGTTTTTTTTAGCATTTTGCAATGCTTCCCATATATGTTCATGAAAATAAGATTCACCATTGAAAGATAGGCTTCCCAAATAATAAAAGTTAGAAGAGTCGCAACCTTTGTTCGTTGGTGCTAATTTTAACACTTTAAAGTGCATTTAGCAACAAAATAAGAGTGCTTAAATGACAAATCAACCATAATAAAAAAATAATTACACAAAAATTATTATTGCACAAATAGTCAAGATATTATAAACCTAAACTTCTTAAGAGATGCCAAATGAAATTTCTACCTCTATTTCAAAGCAAGTGGGTCGAGAAAAGTAACATGTACATTAGAATCATATATATAAGTTCTTAAAGTTAAAAACTTAATCTACTTGCTCAATTTCAAAGTATACACTAACATATACGTTTGATGTTACACCAAGTTATTCAACATTGTTCATTGTTCCTTCAATTTGAGTGGCACGCCATCGCCATAAGCAACAACCGCAATAGAGTAATTAACAAACTCCAATGATCAAATTACCATTTTTCATGACTGATCATCGTGGTCAGGCTCATAAAAATTTGAAGTTCGAGATTGAGCCACCATCCTATATGTTTCTTCATGGTAGATGTCTGGATCTTCATTTATAAACATGTTCTTTGACACCTTTACCAAAAAGGGATACACACAATGATATCAGAATTAAAGAGCCTTACAACACCTTGCATATTATAAAAATGTAAAAATGCAGCTACTACGGGTTTTTTGGGGCTTAAAATAGTGAGTTGTACAACTTGGTTCTAGATAGCACCATGATAAGTTCCGCATCACAATGTTGATGCTATCTTTGCAGATACTACAATAACAATCACTCAAACACTAGACATAATTAACTCATCGAATATTTTACAGATTTTAGTGTGTGCAATTAGTATTAGGTCAAATACATGCAATTTCAAACCATAAATTATCGTTTTTGCAGCATGTTATACTTCATAAGCTGTAAAGAAGGCTGTCACAAGTAGTTAGATTATATGGTCGATAAAAGGCGTATCGTAAAACGCAACACAACTATTGTGACCATAAAATACTCTGTTTGATGGCTGCCAATAACTAATGTAGTTAAACAAACTTGTAAAGAAAACAAAAAGTAAAAATGTGCACATGACTGTCAAGCAACAATATCACAAGCATTTCATATTCTTTCCTTTAACTTGAAATCAAACTCAGAAATAGTTATGCGTGTACAAACACAGCAAAATAGTCCTTTTGCTAAATCCCAAAATAAAATAACAAAAGAATCGATTAAGAGTGTATTTACCTCAAAAATAGTCCTTTTGCATATTTTGTTCGCCTTTTAACTCTTAGATAGTCCATGCAATTTCAATATTTGAAATAAAAGAGAAAACTACCTTTCATTCTAAATTGATAAAGCAAGAACCCTTATTAAAAATTAAAAAAACAAAGCATATATAACAATTATGCTAATGTAAACAAACAAATGTGGTCGTGAAAGACATAAGTTACTAAGAGTCTATACTAATAAAATTATTAAAGAGATTAAGAAACGCATACCTTCAAGTCTTCAACACGAACTATGTATGCATGAGCCTAAACAACAATAACATTAAAAATAAAAAACGCATATGTCAGATGATTCAAATAAAAGTTCAAAGACATTAAGATTAACATACCATTGAATTTGAATGATGCAAATTTTTGTTGAATGGTCAATTGAGATTTAATTATACCTTGTCATAATGTTTATAAAGTATACCAGATTCATTATACCTTATCATATTGAGCAAAGGTGGTTTCTATAAACAGCTTCTGCATATATATGTCCCTTCAGTTAGAATAACGTTATGTTTTTAGTAGACTCAAATTATCAACGAAGGAGTGAAACATGTGTGATGTGTTCGTATATTCATTAGCTTTTATACTAATTCTAAATGTTCAAAATTAGTGTTAATATAAGAAAGGTATAATTGCAAATCAATAGACAACCATGATTTACAGAATGTTAAAAAATTGTGTTCGTATATTCATTAGTTTTGGTTAATTGACAGCAATGCTCAAATAATGAGAGACTTTTATTCCTAAAATAGATTTCAATCACAACCTTGTTTAAAAGATTTTGTTAGCAAACATACCAAATTCAGCACACATACTTTTAATTCGTGAAAAGTCAAATAAGTCTTTTAAACGCTTAGCTATTAAATTGCGGTTTATTAGTGACGGATTCAAAAATTAAAAAAGGGCACGCTTTAAATCCTTTATTCAAAGGAAAGGATTATTTTCTTTGGTTTTGTTGACTTTTTTCAATGTCACGTGTCAATCTCATGTTAAGGGCCCGTTTGGTTTGTAGATTAGTTTAGAATTAAGATTTGAATTTGAATTTAGATTTGGATTTGATGTAGGTTTAAAAAAAAGTAAGAGAGAGAAAAAATAATTTATTTAATATATATATAGAGTTATGATCAAATAAGAAGAAAACATAAAATGAGAATGATAAGAAAAAACCACAACCACACATTTTAGATGCACCTACTAAAATGGATGCATCTCCCCTTAAAATTCTCTCTTCTATTTAAATGTGTGGCTAGAAATCATTCTTATTCTTCTCATCATACTTTTACTTCTCACCGGATCCCTACTATATATATATATATATATATATATATATATATATATATATAGTAGGGATCAAGTGAGAAGTAAATTAAAATAAGAAGTGGTGAGAAGTGACTAAAATGTGACAAAATATATTCGGCGAGAGCAAATGTTATCCGGCTAAGCGTTTTTTAATGAAAAAATAAAGAATTTCTGCAGTAAGTATCAGTAAGAGTTGAGGAGTGAAAGTAAGGGTATATTGAGAGACTATTTTTGTTGTAACAAACAATATTTGTGTGTGAGAGATATGAAATAGTTTGTGTGGATTTATATTATGGATGCGGTTACACATTTTAATAATCATTATTGATAGTAATGATTTTAAGTGGTTACATGTTTTTAATAATTATGTGAGGGAAGGCCGGTTAAATGATGTTTTAAAGCGGATACACATTTTTGATGATTATGCTTATTCATTTTTTAAAGAATTAGAAATGATAAACTTGGACAAATTCAAAAATTTTTAACGATGAACAGACTACATAATAAAAAAAAACAAAATAAACTTACTATAGAACGTAAGTAGTAGTTAAGTAAATTGAACAATTCCAAACACCCCAATAATCACAAATCAAAATATTAAATAAAAAAAAAAAAATTTTTTTTATCTAACAAATCGACAAAATAAAACCCCAAACGGGTTACAACGTCATCGATTCACTTCAAAACTACAAACCCACAATCAATAACATAAACATGATGAAAAAAAACTAGCTAAAAATCTCAGCCACTTCATCAAAAGTTAAGTAATTTCAGGATCAACGGATGCTTGCAGATCATCATTAAACATAGACTCTATCCCTAAAAAAAATCCAAATCCATCAAACCTTAGCGACATCAACGATGTAAGCCCTCAACATTTCTTGAAATCATCCTTGCAACAATTAACCATGATGTCATCAAACATTTTAACAAAATCATCCAAATCAAACATCTTAAACCCTCTTCATTCATCTCCAAAAACTTCATCGCCTTTTTTTTAAAATACGTCACCGAAATAAGAAGACCTCCATTTTTTTGGTACCCGTATTACTCTTCTGCTTTGGTACCCGTATTCCTCCAAAGCCATGATCATTAGCTTGGTAGACGGCGGAAACAATGGCTGCGGTAGCGGCTGACGGCACATGATGTTGGCAAAGGTGGCGGCATAACTAAACGGCAATGGCGGCAAAATCTAATATGTGAGACGACGGAATTTTGTGGTTTGAAGAAAGAAAGAGAAAGGTGTTTGTGTTTTTAAGATCGATAAAATAGAGAGATGAAAATGATGTAATGAATTTTGTTAGTATGTTAGGTTTTTATACTCGTATCTGAGTTTGTGGTTTACACTTAAATGATGTTTAATGGACCGTTACAAATGGACCACATGAATGTAGCATTTACAATTTGATTAAATTGATGACAATATCAATGTTAGCAGTTACAAGTTGACTGTATTAAAAAACGTATATGGGCCGTTATAACTTTACCATTTAATTGATTGTTACATGTTTTGGGCTGTTACAAGTGTTGGCTATTAAAGGATTTTAAATGTGTATGATGAAAATTTTTAATGGTTTTACATTTTTTTAATAAAGTAATCTTTTTTACTTAATTTTTTAAGAATTCTAAAAATAGATGGGCTAAATGCTTTATAAAGTAGTATAGATAACATCACTTTTTAATCATTTTATAAGTAATTACTGTATATGTTTCTCTTTTTATTTCTTATCTTTTCTACTATGCCCCTTAAGTAGGATCGATAGTTTCAAAGAACATCACATCAGGTTATATTAAATAACGAATGTAACAAACCCAGTTTTCAGATTACTTAAATGTTAATAATGTAACAAATTTATTTGGAGCCTCGCAGCAAACCAATGGCTGTATAAAGCAACCTGTAAAAAAATAGATCTAGCCGTAACATATATGACTACAACAGATGCGGTCGCAAAAAACTTTGCAAACTAAAAAATGTTACGAGCATATAACATTATACACTTATATGCAAAAGATGGAAACCACCAATACCACAAAAATGCTAAACAAAAAACACATACACACACAAGTAACCAAAGGGTCACATCAATCAACAAACTTAAACAGACCACCGAAACAACAAAACTTAGCAGCACATATCGTCAAATTAACCGCCAACCAAACGACACCACCAACCGACAACACTACTTAAACCACCAAACAGGAACCACCTAAACCACAAACTGTAAATACCATTATCGACGGTGGTTGTGATGGCAATTTCAGAAGGTGGTGGCAGGAAGGGGTTAGTGGTGTAGGCGTGAAAGAAGATATCTTTTTTAATGTTAGATGTGAAATGGGTTGTAGTGACCATATATAATGAAAAACCATACACATTTAATATTTAATCAAAACGTCTTTTAAAAGCCTTTTAACTAGGCCGTTTGACCTTTTAAATGTGTTGTTTTGAGAAAATGTATACATTGACTAAAGTTTGTTACTCATGGCATTAAGAATTTTAGCAGTTATAGTGTTTCATATAAATGTCTAATTAATTGGGGTGTTACCTTTTCTTTCACATGAAACAACATTTTCAATTCATTAATTTCTTTTTATAGTAATCTTTTTTACTTAAAATTTTAAGTACTTCTAAATTTAGAAATTGGCTAAATGCTTTATAAAGTAGTATATATATAGATTTATATACGCTTTTAATACTAGACGAGTACCCGCGCATAGCGGCGGGAATTCCTAGCGGTAAATAATTGTAGTGATAATTTTTTTTATAGGTTATAAACAAAAAATAATAAAAGTTTGATGGTTTGGAGATGAAACATAATGTTTTGAAACCCGGTTCGACCCAACAGGTTCAACCGGTTATGGTTGAAAAACGGGTCAACTAGTATTTATAATCCACAAAGAATTCCATATTACAAATCAGTTACCAATCACACATTTAATGTCATTAAATCCGGCCAAGATATTTTTGTCAAGTCATCAAATTTTACCAATCACATTTAATGTCAAGATTATTAGTTTCTAAGGCTTGTAACATTTAGTTTTCAAACTTGTATCATTTCAAATTTTTCCAAAAACGGTCAACTATGTTTTATAAGCACACAAAGAATTTCATAATTACAAATCAGTTACCAATCACACATTTAATGTCATTAAATCCGGCCAAGATATTTTTGTCAAGTCATCAAATTTTACCAATCACATTTAATGTCAAGATTATTAGTTTCTAAGGCTTGTACATTTAGTTTCCAAAACTTGTACATTTCTAAGTTTTTCAAAAACGGGTCAACTTGTATTTATAAGCCACAAAGAATTCCATATTACAAATCAGTTACCAATCACACATTTAATGTCATTAAATCCGGCCAAGATATTTTTGTCAAGTCATCAAATTTTACCAATCACATTTAATGTCAAGATTATTAGTTTCTAAGGCTTGTACATTTAGTTTCCAAAACTTGTACATTTCAAAGTTTTTCAAAAACGGGTCAACTTGTATTTATAAGCCACAAAGAATTCCATATTACAAATCAGTTACCAATCACACATTTAATGTCATTAAATCCGGCCAAGATATTTTTGTCAAGTCATCAAATTTACCAAAAAATCCCAAAACATTTATTGTCAAGATTATTAATTTCAAGGCTTGTACAATTTAGTTTCCAAAACTTACCATTTCAAAGATATTAAAACGGGTCAACTTGTATTTATAAGCCACAAAGAATTTCATATTACAAATCAGTTACCAATCACACATTTAATGTCATTAAATCCGGCCAAGATATTTTTGTCAAGTCATCAAATTTTACCAATCACATTTAATGTCAAGATTATTAGTTTCTAAGGCTTGTACATTTAGTTTCCAAAACTTGTACATTTCAAAGTTTTTCAAAAACGGGTCAACTTGTATTTATAAGCCACAAAGAATTCCATATTACAAATCAGTTACCAATCACACATTTAATGTCATTAAATCCGGCCAAGATATTTTTGTCAAGTCATCAAATTTTACCAATCACATTTAATGTCAAGATTATTAGTTTCTAAGGCGGTGTACATTTAAGTTTCCAAAAACTGTACATTTCAAAGTTTTTTCAAAACGGGTCAACTTGTAGTTTATCAGCCACAAAGAATTCCATATTACAAATCAGTTACCAAACACACATTGAATGTCATTAAATCCGCCAAGATATTTTTTTCAAGTCCATCAAATTTGTACCAATCACATTTAAATGACAAGATTATAGTTGTTATCTTCCTAAAGCTTGTACATTTAGTTTCCAAAACTTGTACAATTCAAAGTTTTTCAAAACGGGTCAACTTGTAATTATAACCACAAATAAGTCCATATTACATCATTTTACCAATCACACATTTAATGTCATTAAATCCGGCCAAGATATTTTTGTCAAGTCATCAAAATTTTACCAATCACATTTAATGTCAGATTAATTAAGTTTCTAAGGCTTGTACATTTAGTTTCCAAAACTTGTACATTTCAAAGTTTTTTCAAAACGGGTCAACTTGTAATTTAACTTTTAACACTAGATGAGTACCCACGCATAGCGGCGGGAATTCGTAGCGGTAAATAATTGTAGTGATAAAAAAAGTTTATAGGTTATAAATAAAAAATAATAAAAGTTTGATGGTTTGGAGATTAAACATAATGTTTTGAAACCCGGTTCGATCCAACAGGTTCAACCGGTTCTGGTTGAAAAACAGGTCAACTTGTATTTATAAGCCACAAAGAATTCCATATTACAATCAGTTACCAATCACACATTTAATGTCATTAAATCCGGCCAAGATATTTTTGTCAAGTCATCAAATTTTACCAATCACATTTAATGTCAAGATTATTAGTTTCTAAGTACATTTAGTTTCCAAAATTGTACATTTGTAAGTTTTTCAAAAACGGGTCAACTTGTATTTATAAGCCACAAAGAATTCCATATTACAAATCAGTTACCAATCACACATTTAATGTCATTAAATCCGGCCAAGATATTTTTGTCAAGTCATCAAATTTTACCAATCACATTTAATGTCAAGATTATTAGTTTCTAAGGCTTGTACATTTAGTTTCCAAAACTTGTACATTTTTAAGTTTTTCAAAAATGGGTCAACTTGTATTTACAAGCCACAAAGAATTCCATATTACAAATTAGTTACCAATCACACATTTAATGTCATTAAATCCGACCAAGATATTTTTGTCAAGTCATCAAATTTTACCAATCATATTTAATGTCAAGATTATTAGTTTCTAAGACTTGTACATTTAGTTTCTAAAACTTGTACATTTCTAAGTTTTTCAAAAACGGGCCAACTTTTATTTATAAGCAACAAAGAATTCCATATTACAAATCAGTTACCAATCACACATTTAATGTCATTAAATTCGGCCAAGATATTTTTGTCAAGTCATCAAATTTTACCAATCACATTTAATGTCAAGATTATTAGTTTCTATGGCTTGTACATGTAGTTTCCAAAACTTGTACATTTCTAAATTTTTCGTCACACATTTAATGTCAAGATTCTTAGTTTTCAAGACTTGTACATTTAGTTTTCAATACTTGTATATTTTTTAACTTTCAACATCCTACTCTTTTCAAGAATGTGTGAAAAATGCTTTATAATGTAGTATAGAAGTATAGATATAGATAGATAAGACTTGAGCTCAAGACTAATGCTACATCTAAGGATCCAGCTAATAGAGATTAATGAAAATCTAATCATGCCAAAAATATAACACGTCTAAAATAAACATACTAAAATATGACACGCCTAGAATAATTATGTATAGACGAAAATGTATCTTTTAAATGTTAGTCTATAAAAGTTACATAACACGAGTACCATACACACGTAAAAATGTATCTTTTAAATGTAACGTTTATTGTCGTCCTAAAATATTGATAAGAGTAATTAAACTCGATACATGTCGCTGTTCCTAAGCCAATAACTGGATGCAAAGATTGCAGCACCATCAGGAACTTCATTCATCACCCCTTCATGACCTTTCAGATAGAATATACCGGTGCAAAGATGCAGAATCCAACAGCTTTCTTCACGTTCATCGTATACTTTATCTTGTTGTCGTGCCTTATGCCTAAATGATTGTAGTTCATCTTCATTATCATAACACTCGTTCCATCTATAAAAAAACATTTGAAAACATAAACCTTCAAAATATATAACAAAAAACCCTCAAAACATGCCAAATCATATAATTCTATTAAAATATTAAAAAGTACCTAAAAACATTTTAGCGACGGTGGCGAGCGGCGGCAGCCGGCGGCGGTGGGGCGGCAACCGATGGTGGTGGGGGGCAGCCGACGGTGGTTAGAGAAGAGAGAGGAGTGAATGAGAATTGAGTGAATGAGAATTGTGTCATGGGTATAATAGATTTATATAGGCATGAGGCTATTAATTTGAACTTTCAAATTAACAATTAGCATTCAATGAAATTAATAATCACACATTTAATGTCAATATTATTAGTTTTTAAGGCTTGTACATTTAGTTTTCATCACTCATTATACTTTTACTTCTCACCGGATCCCTAATATATATATATATAGTAAAGTAATATAGTAATAGTAATGTGACAAAAAAAGGTTTGTTTTTGTTGAAGAGGCGGGAAAAACCCACGCGGTTTTCTCATCTTTGTCTCTTATTTTTCTTTTATATAAATACAAACTCAAAACCCTTTATTTTTCATTCCAAACAAAAACCCAAAAAAAACCAACAACATGGAAACAGCTATTAGGGTTTCGACAAGGAAAAGGAAAGCTGTAAAGTTTCTGATTCAAGAATCGGAAGAAAAAGAGACTGGAAAGAAGGCGAAAAATGGTGAAAAAAAGAAGAAAAATAGTAGTAATGATGATAAGGTAGTGGTTTCGACAAGGAAAAGGAAAGCTGAAGAATCGGAAGAAAAAGAGACTGGAAAGAAGGCGAAAAATGGTGAAAAAAAGAAGAAAAATAGTAGTAATGATGATAAGGTAGTGGTGTCGAATGACGATGCTTCGAGTTCGAAGTTCAAGTGTGCTGCTAGACATCCCGTTGTTGATGAAAATGTAATGCTTTGTTTTGTTTTATTGTATCTTTTAGGAAATGAATAAAGTGGTTTGATTTATTTATCTAGTTTATTATTGTTTGTGCAGGGGAATGTGAAATATGTAGTGTCAAATATGTGCCATCAGTGTCAAAGGAATGATAAGGGAGACGTTGTTCGTTGTCAGAAGTGTAAAACTAAGCGTTATTGTCACCCTTGCATGAAAAATTGGTATGACCTTAAGGGTGTTTTTGTTTTGGCTTATATGTGGGCTTATATTTCATAAGCCCTATTTTTCCGGCTTATTTTGAGCCTTATGGGCGTGTATAAGTTTATTATCATATGATAAACTTATAGAAGATCATAATTCCCAAAATAAGCCAGAAAATTGGGGCTTATGAAATATAGGCCGAAATCAAATAAGCTCATATGCCCACGTATAAGCCGAAACAAACACCCCCTAAATTATTGGTTTTTGGGTATTGTATAATTAAGTACTATTTGTTAGATGTTACTTTTTTCCTAGTATTATTTTGTTGTTAACATAATATTTTTCAAAATTATGTTATTAATAATAGAATTTTGAAAATGACTTACTATTTATCAATTAATAACCAAATTTTGAAAATGTGTCAATAAGTTAATAACAGAATTTTGATAATGACTACTATCTAAAGAATTTTGAAAATCACCGTCACTTACTTTGATGGTTATCTTCAAAATTCTGTTATTAAGTGATTATAGCGTGTATGAAGCCATCATTGATCATTGTGATTAAAATAGCTAAGTTGGTGCCTGTTGTAGACATTCTTCTTCTTTTAGGCTCATATTAATGTTCAATAGTACTCTCTGTTGATCCATGAGGTCTTCGGCTTTGATTCATCTTAGGCACTATCATTTCTATTGGCTGTAAAGCCAAATATATGAACACTGCACTGCATATGGAGCCTTGGTTTCCATGAATTTCATCTACAGGCAAAAGAACATGCATATAATTGTTACAGATAAGAGAGTAGATGATTAGTCTTTTATATCCTGTCATTGCCTATGCTAGCTTCTGGCGGATTGGTTTAAAATGTGTTGCAATCTACTCATTTTTTACAGCCTCTGATCTTATTCTTTATTTTTATTCTGTAATTAGGTACCCTGGCATGACAGAGGAGATGTTTGCTGAGTGTTGTCCTTTTTGTCTAGACATATGCAACTGTAAAGGTTGCTTACGCGATGTGCGCCCTAATGTTAGTTCCTGCAGCTGATCTTATCTTATTGCTGTTTTTACTGATCTTACTCATATAGGCATATATACATGAGTGTTTGGGAATGCTTATTAAAACTGCTTATAACTGTTGAAATAAATAGAAGCAAATAATTGTGTGTAAAAAATGCAAGGCAGGAGATGGTGTTTGCATTTGCATCTCTTGTAATCTGATAAGCAACTTTTTGACTTTCATGATTTTGCTTATTATAGAAATTTAAACAATCAGGATCAGATAAGCAACTCAGTTTGTTTATCAAAACTGGATGAACAGATTAGCAGTTTTTAAAGCAATCCAAAACACGCCCCTAATAATTTATATGCTGAATCTGTTGGTGGTTTGTAGGTCAAAGAGAGAATAAAATTTGAACCTAGTGCTGATAAAAAAGTCCAATACTCTGTTTATATCCTACATGTTCTTCATCCGTTCTTGAAGCGTCTTAACGACGAGTACATAAAGGAGAAAGAGATGGAGGCTAAAATACAAGGTTCCATTCTCTTCTTAGTAGCTAATCTGTATGAGTACTGTCATATATATTCGATTCTGTATTGAGGAGACTGTTTCATTCTGATGAAAAGAAGGCTTCAATTGAATGAGTTCATTGTTTCAGTACTCTCAATGGTCATGGGCTTATTTAATTTTCTTTGTTTGATTCAAATAAATAGAAGAGATGGACTTGAATTTTGACCTTGCACTTGATTTTAGAAATTTGTGCCCATTCTTGTGGTCATTTTAGGTAATGTTTATATTCAAAATTTCAAGAAGGGTTCATGTTGCTTAATATTATGCCAACAAAGAATCATATAAGGCCGCCTAAACTGTTTTGGTACTGATTCGGTCCCCAAACTGGACCGCTACAGAAAACACAGTATCTTTATTGTTTGTAAAAGGTAATTTAAAAATATGCTTGATTTAAGTACGAGACGACCAGATTTCATTATGTACCATATCAAACATTGTTCAGGTCCGAATTTGGTTTATTTATTCTCTTAGCGTAGACTGTTTTTGCATGTTTTTGGTTTTATCTTTATCAAACTCGAGGAAAATAGTGTGAAAAATGCTATCCTCTTAGTTATTATTGCTTAATTATATTTATTTCGCTTGATAGTGAGTTGGAATGATAATGCCATAATGGTATGACTTTGTTTACAAAAAAGGTGGGTTATTGCAAATCATTCATACAGTTTATATAGTTTTCCTAAGTGTATCTACTTGCGCAGGAACTTCTTTATCGGAGGTGCAACCGAAAAAGTCTACGTGTAGCAGTAAGGAACGGATGTACTGGTACGTTTTTTTAAATAAATGTTGCGTCATTAGAATATATTCTTGTTTTGTATCGTTTTCTTTGGTTCTGTATTATAATACGTGTTCCGTTCTGTTGCATGATAAATGCAGTAACTGCTGTAAAACGTCAATCTTTGACTTGCATAGAAGCTGCCCTTCTTGCAGTTATGACCTTTGCCTTCAATGTTGCTGGGAGTTGCGTGATGGAAACCTTCGGGGATACAAGGAAGAATTTATCTTTCAGTTTGAAGATCTAGGTACAGAATACTTGCATGGAGGGAAGAGCAAACTCAATGTCAAGAATGGTTCTGCTAATCCCTGTAAAAGAAAAAAGAAGCAAAACTATGACTGGAATGCTCATGATGATGGAACAATTCCATGTGCTCCAGAGAGTATGGGTGGTTGTGGGAATGGAATCTTAGTGTTAAAGCACGTATTGCCAGGTAACAGAGTTTCAGAATTACTGGAGTGTGCAGAAAGTCTTCTAAAGAAGCACAAATTGAAGGAAGATATGCGAGAAATGCCTAAAGAATGGTGTACTTGTTCAGAGATTGAAAGCGATGTTGCTGATGATGACCAGTTGCGAAAAGCTGCTTATCGTGAAAGTTCCGATGATAATTACTTGTATTGTCCACGTGCTATCGACATTCAATCTGGAGATCTAAAGCATTTTCAGTGGCATTGGTCAAAAGGGCAGCCTGTGATAGTCAGTAATGTTCTTGAAACTACTCTTGGGTTGAGCTGGGAGCCGATGGTTATGTGGCGCGCTTTTCGCCAGATCAAAAATGCCAAGCATGGCCTGCTCTTGGATGTTTCCGCTCTTAATTGTTTAGAATGGTGTGAGGTACGTTTCACATTCAAATGAACATTTGTTTATACTCATTTTTCATAAAGTTATGTCACACTTATGTATTACGGGGTGTTTTGGTTAGCTTATATGGAAGAGCTTAAGTATTTACAGATTTCCATTAAATAATTTTGCATAAGTCAGCCAATAAGACCTCGAATAAGCTCCACTTTTTGGGCTTATTGTGTTTTGAAACTGAGATAAGCTAATAAGCCCTCTAAATAACCTAATATAAAGTGCTCCTTAATACTAATATTTTGGGAGACTACCTAAATGTTATCATGACATGCAGGGTGATGTTAATGTTCATCAGTTTTTTAAGTCTTATACTGAGGGTAAATTTGAGAAAAACGGGTGGCCTAAGATGCTTAAGCTGAAAGACTGGCCTCCATCAAGTTTATTTGAAGAACGGCTACCACGTCATGGCATTGAATTTATCACTTGCTTACCCTTTAAAGAATATACACATCCTCGTGATGGCTACCTTAATCTTGCTGTTAAGTTACCTAAAGACTCACTGAAGCCAGACATGGGTCCTAAAACATATATAGCTTCTGGTATTGCTCAAGAACTGGGGCGTGGAGACTCTGTTACTAAGCTTCATTGTGACATGTCTGATGCGGTATGATTTTTTTTACGAGACTTCAGCTTGAGATTTCCTGTTTTCATTTTAAATCATTAGAATTGAATAGGGTTCTTTATGCATCTACCTATTTTAAGAATTTCCAAAACCTGTTCTTAACTTTTTGTTATCCTGGAATAAACTCATTGTGCAAATATGTTCACATCTATTCTTTAATGAAAATGTTCAAAAGGGTATATTTTTATATTTGGCACATACACCGTGATTCATTATTTACATTTTTTTTATTAAATTTTTATTTCTGGTGACATGAAGGTGAACGTCTTGACTCATACTGCAACTGTGACACCCAACGCTGAACAACTTGAAAAGATAAATAAGCTGAAGCTGAAGCATAAAGTTCAGGATAAGAAGGAACTTTTTGGCTCAAAGGAACATGATAAGGCAACGGGAGCAGATCCAACTACTGAGTGTAAAATTGGCAGTAATCAAGAAGATAATGGGAAGAGAAGGAAGCGGAGATCAAGACAACATGGTACTTGTGTGGATGGATTTGATCTAGAAGATGGAGGCGCTCTGTGGGACATCTTTCGGAGGGAAGATACTCCTAAATTGGAAGAATATCTAAAAAAACACTACAGAGAGTTCAGACATGTCTACTGCCGTCCAGTTCAGCAGGTAATCTACTCCCTACTTTTCATATGTATTTTTTTTCGTCTTCTCACGTAACTATTACTTTCAGTAAAGAAGGCTATGGCTATATGGTTTCTACGTAAGAAAGAATGCTCATTAATTGATTTTGTGGTTTGTCTTTTAAAGTTAAAATGCTTATTTTTGTGTTCACCAAATGCAAAACTGCCATTTCTATTTAGAGATCACAATTATACGTGACAATCCTTGTTATTTTCTCAAGAACTCCATACGTGATTGAGCTCTTTCATGTTTTGTATGTTAAGTCAAAATCTTTGTAATTTTAGTTTTAGCTGCATGCCTTGTAAAGTTGAGCGTACCTATGTTTTCTTCTATCATTTACGGCAGTTAGAAAATTCAGATAACCATTTGTTAGTCAATAGATTCCAAAAGCCACAGACCAGACTGTAATTTTAAATGAAATCGTAAAGATCATTAATCTGTAGCATCAAAATCCTGAAAATTAGTTTTCTGAATTGTTTGATGTAATTTTCTGTCTCCAGGTTGTCCATCCAATTCACGACCAAACATTTTACTTGACCGTGGAGCATAAAAGGAATCTCAAAAAAGAGTTTGGTTAGTACCCTTTGCAAGAAGCGTATCATGCTTTACTGATGTATAGATTCTGATAGTGCTCACTCTTATGGCTCTCATCAGGAATTGAACCGTGGACTTTTGTCCAAAAGCTAGGAGATGCTGTGTTTATACCTGCTGGTTGCGCTCATCAAGTTAGAAATTTGAAGGTATTTCACTTACTACTTCATTTTAGGTTTTCTTAACCATATTATGTTTCTCAAATTGAAATAATAGGGACCAAGGTTTGACTTATAGAATATCTTGAGATTCATTTCTAAGAGATTCTGTTACACCTTGGTCATTAGACCGCATGTTGACTTGATGCATATATGTTGTTTGATGATATATGGTATCCTTCCTTAAGTAAGCCTTACTTCACAATACGATTTTGACTTGATGACATGTCTATCGAATATGCTTATTCACATCTTAAAGTTTCCATGTCCCAATAAGATTTGCATGCTTCCTAGTAATGTTAATGCCACTGCTTTGACTAGTTAGATTTGCTTAGTCAGTAATCCGGGGAGGTTTATGTTGTTATCCATTTGTAACTATGTGTTGAATTAGTTTTCTCAAAGGAATACTTTAATAACTATAAACATCATGAAAGGAATTTTACGTGTCTTTTGTGATTTTATTGATGGGAACTAGTGATTGAAACAAGTAACTGCATCAACCTGTATTTAATCCTTGTTTTAACATGTATATCCAATCTTAAAAGGGAAATACTATAACTGGAGTCTCAAAATGAATATCATAGCTTTGAGATTTGTTGAGAGCGACTTTGAAAAGCCAAATTTGGCTTTACATGCTCATCATATGTGATATATTGACTCCAAGATGTGCCCATCCAATTTACATCTAGTAATTAACACTCATTGGATATGTTTCATTTAGTTGCCCAACAACCACTATTGTCTATGGAGGTTTTGGAAATTCTGTAGCATAAATTTTGTAAATTTTGTAACTGACAGAAAGGTAACCATTGTTAAACTCCAATCTAATTGTCATAAGTATGAGAAATTGGTTTTGTAATAATAGAAAGTCTTTTTTAGAGTAATTAATTGTCATAAGTATGAGAAATTAGTCATGAAAGCAAAAGGTCAAGATGTTAGCAATGAAATTAACTCACGTAGGAAAACTAAACAAAGGGTTGATTATTTAGAACCCTTTTTTCCAAGTGCAAATGACAAAGGTTGCAACCAAGGTTCATTGCCATGTTTTGTAGTTTTATTATTGACTTCGCCTCTTATTGGTTGAATATGTGTTGCTGCAGTCTTGTATAAAAGTTGCATTGGATTTTGTTTCTCCTGAAAATGTTGGCGAATGTATCCGCCTAACAGAAGATTTCCGTGTTCTTCCTCAGAATCATAAGGCAAAAGAAGATAAATTGGAGGTAAACAGTCTGTCTGTTCCATATACATTGCAGTATTATATTTAATCAGCCTTCAGTTTAAAACTCCACTTTTTGGTACTTCATGCTCTGTGTATACAACATTTATTTCCTGTAGAGTGGGTACTTGCAATCTAATTATGTGAAGTCCATGAGTTAAGTTACTTTTGGTTGATACTGGGTCAGATGGGACGTATAAAACCATTAGTTGTAATGAAAACGTCATTTGTAACCTCCTAAATTTATAATAAAAAAAATTACTAGAAAATCATATTCAGTAGTTTATTTTTGTAGTATATATATTCAATAATTTATGGAATTATAAAATTTGACTACCAACTAAGGATTCTAAACCAGTAAGGATATAATCTAAAAGTCTCATACGAGTTGACAGGTTGGGTTTCTGCAAGACATTAGTTATCGAGTCTCAGTATCTTTATTGTTGCAATCATATCATCTACTAGACACTTGTTGTGAGCCATCAAAATATGATGAATTAGCCAGATATGATTACACGAAAATGATTTTGATTGTTTTGTTGTAAAATAAAATGGTGCAATTGCTTTATGGCAGGTGAAGAAAATGGCGCTTTATGCAGTGGAGGCAGCGGTAAAGGACTTGAAAGAAACGGAAGGAACAAAGTAAGTTGAAATCATTTCATATGTATCTTTCTTGAGGTTGAGTTGTGTGAATGTTGACCTGGAGCAAATAACTGAACCGTGACTTTTCTTCTTGTTTGCTGGTTGAGCTTATGTGTTCAGTTGTTTGTTTGTTTTCTGTTCATTTACAAAAAAGCTGAAACTGTCGCTGAGGTGGGCTGTTTATATTTCCCACTTTTGTCTATAATCATGAAGTTGTACGACAAAGGAAAGCAATAATGGAAGAAGTTGGCCAAAATGAACCTATTTTTCATGTTTTCATTATAGCGGCATGCTAAACCCGCCTAAAAATGAGAATATTAATACCCGAAATATTACAGCATGTTTGTATTAGATGAAATTGACTAACTGATGGTTTTGTATATATTACGTTTCAGAAATGAGGCTAAACCTACGCAGACTAAATCTGTGATGCGTGAACCCATGGAGGCTAGATCAAATGGTAGATTCAAGAAGCGTAAAACTGTGCCTGTGCCTGATATATCACCAAAAGTTTATCAGCGTTTTACTCATGGAAAGTTCAAGCACCACAAAAAAGGCAGAACATCAAACAAACGCTCAAAACCCTCATCTGATTTTACCCTACAAAGACAGACCTATAAGTCGGAACCATAATAGTGCCATAAAAGAAGGATCCAACTCACAGTGTGTTGGCTTTTTGGACGTTGTTTTTATACCGTACGATCTTATTAGATTTTGTAGTAAGCCAAACCCTCCTATGGAACACTTTTTAGTTGCCTGTAATTTAGCGGTTTTATTTTGGCCCATACTTGGGTATATGAGAAATGCAGGTATTGTTTTTAGGGTCCGTTTTGGGCATGATGGTGCTATTATAATCGAAGAAAATGGTGTCTAATTTATGTTTAGTGGTGGCTATTCATAAAATAATCAAAGCACTAATCCGTATAACCAAATTTAGAATAGATAATGGATATCATGCATGATATTAGTAATTGAGAGATCTGGTACATTATCTATTTCATCTCATTGCAACAAGTCTTCTTTTTCTGCAGCATTGCTTGTATGATTTTAGAGCGCCCTCCATGACGCAATCTTGAATTGCTCATTCAGTGAGCATTCTCCATATTCTGCCTTGAAGAGGACTCGAACCTCCATGCTCTTAAGCACAAGATTTTGAATCTCGCGTGTCTACCATTTCACCACCAAGGCAAACATTTTAATGATATTCTTTTGTGATCAATGGCCTTAACGTGAGAAACACTTGGCGTTGGTGAATAGCATGATACATAAACGACTAAATGAAGCAAGTCGTTTCGTTACTGGAACCCAAATTTTGATTCGGGTGCAATTGTTCGTCAACCGGTGTTTAATTGATAAATTTCGATTCAGACTTTCGAGTGGATAAAAACCGAGATATATTCTCAATTGAGATATTAACCCGCATTAAACTTATTCTTAAAAAAAAATTAATCACATTAAAATGAACTTAATTTGAAATACTCCGCATTAAATATCTTTAGTTAGAAAAACCCAAAAGGAATTATGTAATACAAAGCTAAGTACAAAACATTAGAAAATGATGATATTGTTATTTGATTTCTAAAAAAATTAAACATATTACATATTTATCTATACTACATAAAGCAAATTAGATATTCTTTCTTCATTTAATGCCCTTAAAAAATTAAGCAATTCAAGTTATAGAGCATAATGTACAATCATTAGATGCAAATTTTCACCAAAAAAATAATTAAGTAATCCAAGTTATAAAGCATAATGTACAATTCTTAAATGCATTATTTCACTACAAAATCAACTATCTAACAAATAGAAATATTAGAGCAAAATGTACAATGTTTATTCCTCCATGCATATGTTACAAATATAAACTAATTAAATACATTAATTAATTTTATTTTTAAAACACCATAAAATGAAAAAAATACATATATTAAAGCAAAATGTACAACATTTATTCCTCCACGCTTAGTGAAAGTATAAATTAATTAAATACACTAATTAATGTTACTTTAAAAACACCCATAAAATGAAAAATACATGTTATTATACATATTGTACAAGCTAATAAAACATACAAAACTTAAAACAATTTATATGCTAACAAGTTGATGATACATATGGTTTTGAAAACTGAACCGGACCAACGGGTTCAACCAGAAATCGGAGTCGCCGCTGGTTTGGCTAGCCAACAAAATCCGTCCGAAAATGAGATGGAGATTACCGGTTGAAACCGGTAAGAACATGTGAATCGGGTCGAACTGAGATCATTTTCTTATTCTCCAATTAATCAGTTCTTTTTTGTTTTGTTAGCGTCTAAACTTTAATTATAGAGTACCACCACTGCAACGCGCGTATACCCTGCTAGTTAAATACTAACATCAAAAAGACTTTAAACTTATTTGAGTGATTTTTAAACATATTTAAACTGGTGAGTTATAAACTTATTTGGGTTAATGATTAAAGTTGGTTCTCTATGTTAAACTTGTTGCTAATTAATTTAACTTGTGTTAGATTCCGCACCTTGTTGATGTGGTTTTTGTGAATGGGTGAAAGCTATAGATACGCAAGATAATATTTTTAAAAGACTGAAATACGTAACCAACTAATTATATTATCAGTATCCTTAAAATGCTTTCAAATTTTGATCGATATATGTAATGTAACCTGCTACCAGCAGGTTACCAGGTTTACCCTTTCAAAAATTTACATGAATGATCCCTGTGGCTTGAGTTGACCTTTTTTTCACTTTAGAAAATTTTTGAAAGGGTAAACCTTATATATCGATCAAAATTTAAAAGCATTTTGAGGATACTGGTAATATAATTAGTTGGTTATGTATTTCAGTCTTTTAAAAATACTATCTTACATAAGGATACATAAACCATTATGTTTTTTTCAGGCTGTTAAAATACTGAAGTAGAAATATTTAGCAGTCATATATGCAACTTTGTGAAATGTTTACCTTAGCCATCGTATACTCTGCATTCATATTTCCAGCTTGAACACCTCTATTAAGTAAGCCATTAATATGAAGGTGTTGTTCAGGATGTCCTATTTCTATGAGATCTTGAAACTTTACAGCTCTTAAGATATTTGGCTTAGTAGCAACATCTTTGAATTTTCTACATCTACATACAAATTCTTAGAAAAAAATATCAGTCCCTTGTTAGCCAAATGTAATGTACCTCAACAATATATATGACATGAGTACATCGCTAGATACATGCAACTCAACAAAAATACTCACGTTGCTGAGACAGTAGGCCAGTCTCTTATGTCGCCGCTTGAAATAACCAAAAAGGTTATGATTGTGTACAGTTCTGGAAATAAGTCTGACATTTGTGCCATCTTAGCTGTTCCTGGAAAGGACATTGTATCATCAAACATCATAAAGGGACTCAAGTATGAAAAGGATATTGGTTAATATACAAATATGTCACTAAACTTTCAAAAGATGTACGGCTAAGGTCACGAACTTTCTTTTTTTTTTCATTTGAGTTACTGAATATATAATTTAGATTAGTTTTTAGGGCTGATGACTTAAAAAGTTATCTAACTTGACATATTTTGTCTTTTTGTGTAGCCATCTTATTTTTTTCCCAATATCTCATCAAACTTTCAAAATTCGATCATTGTGTGTATTTTGTGACCGTTTTACCTTTAGATTTTCCAAAATTCGAAGATAAAATGGTCATTTTACATGTCAAAATGGTCACAAAATACACACAATGATCGGCTTTTGAAAGTTTGATAATATATCGGGAAAAAAAGAAAATGGCTACACACAAAGACAAAAAGTGTCAAGTTATATGACTTTTTAAGTCATTAGCCCTAGTTTTTATATCTTCAGAGTCACTAAACACATATTTTTGGATAGTAAAGTAACATAAATGTCGTGTTTTTACAAGTTCAATGTTGTTTACGTATATTTTTATAAGCCGACCCCTACAAGTCCAAAAGACACCCCCATAGTTTGACTTTTTAACTATTTAATTACATGTGTACATTTACAAGTTAATTAAAGGGTTAACGGTTAATTATTCGTAACACAAACAATTAACGATCGTTAGGTAAAATCGTTAGAGTGTTATTATATATAATATATATACACTTATATTATTATATATACTAATAGAGGAATATCTATGTGTATGTGTGTGACCCCCGCAGGGTCAAGTATTCCAAACCGTATAAATATTCGTATGGCATGAGCACATCCCAACACGACCTCTATATGAGTTGTTAAAAGTGATCATTGGTTACATTTAAAATAAATTGGGTTTTACATTTAATAGATTCAATACAAAATAAATAATTATTCGAAAGATAGCCAAATGATCATAGTAAATGCAGGAAAAGACTTCAGGGATGCACCCCAATACGCTAGCCATGCAAATCACGAACCTAAGAAATACATGCTTAAAACGTCAACAATAATGTTGGCGAGTTAATAGGTTTAAGTAAATATAAGTGTGGACCACGAGATTTCAAGTGTATGACTATTGGAACACATACAATATAACATAAGAAAAATTATTACGATTGCACTAAGCTCATGACACCGAAGCTACAACATATGTTCAAAGTTGTTACAAGTAGTTACCCGGTGGGTGTCCAACCCAAGACCACCTAGAGTTACCCGAAAGGTATACGTCCGTTTGACCAATCCCCTTTGTCAAGTAAACGATACTTACCCGAACGGGGGTTCAACCCCAATAGATCTATTTACAACAATTGTGCTTACACAAGGTAACTAACGGCTAATGATATTGGGCATAAGTGAGCGGTACTTAGGCTAATCCGCAATAGTTTAAAAGTACTTATGTTCATATGTAAAAGTAAGCAATGTATCTCACCCCAAGTGTTGCCAAACAAGTATAAATCATGTAAAAATGAGGCTATGAAACTCACCTCAAGTGAATAGTACAATCGAGAAAATAATGCAAGTTCATGTATTGCCCAAGTCCTAACCGCGACATAATGAAATAACGAGGCGCTTTAGGTTTACAACATGAGTGTATTAAACGCATATGAGATTTTGAAATACTTTTACGATCCTACTATGCTTGTGTCTAAGGTTTTTTAAGTTCCAAACATACTTTACAAACAAATGTACAAGTGTTTTGCATTAGAAACTTCATAGAATAACTTGCTGAAATTAGGGTTTTCCCGACTTCACAGGACCGTATCTATGATGTGGTCGTCGTAGGACTTCAACACGAAGTTTTACAACTTCCTAGGCAGAGCACCTAACCATTGTAGTGTAGTAAGGTAAGACTCGGGGGTTGTTATCGTTCTCTAGGGGAATAGGCTGGAAAGGCTCGAACATAATCTAACAAAGATCTAAAGGGTTGAGAGAAGATTCTTTTTGAGTTTTTATATTTTTATAAAAGCAAGTAAATATCATGGTTTGAGAGGTTGATTGGTTTTAACAAATTAAACTAATAATAATTAAATAAATCTAAACCACTTTGGTGATAACTTATATGGTAAACGAACGTATTTACTTATTCATGCATTACTCCTTAGTTTGCTTCTCCTAATTATGTTGCTTTGTAATGATCTGTGTAAGTATTTCCTAAGTCATAAACGAATTACACAAACCCTCCGTCTATGTAATATTCCGTTAAGGCAACACACAA